>VYXC01000802.1:264940-298171 GCA_013397175.1 Platysteira castanea
GGTCAACACGGTGGAGGTCAGCGGGGCCAGCGGGCGGGCGCGCCTCGGGCTCTCCCGGAGCGCGGCTGGGGTGGGCTGGGCTGGGGGGGAAGGAGTCGCCTGGCCGCCCACACGTGGAGGTCCCCCCTGCCCGTGCTGCGCCGCTCGGTGTGTGGGTGTGTGTGTGTGGGAGGGGGCTTGTCTGGTCCGAGCTGCCCCTGGGTAGCCCCTCATGAACCCGGGCTCGGTCTCCTGAGGTGCCATCCCGTTCCCAGTCTGTGCGCGGCCTGTGTCCCGCACACAGAGTCACCGAATGGTCTGGGGTGGAAGGGACCTTACAGCTCATGTCTTTCCAACCCCCCCGCCATGCCAGGGACACTTCCCGCTACACCAGGGTGCCCAATGCCCCATCCAGCCTGGCCTTGAAATACTTAGTTAAGATTAAAATCATTAGTCACATCCCTAGGTATTCAATTTAATTGCATTGCTATTTAACAGATTAAAACCCCCTTTTTTAGACATAACATTTGAATCATAAAAACCTGAAATCAACTGCTCTTCAGCTTTCCAGACTGTAAATACTACTGCATATAAACCACAGGGGACCAGTAGTAAAAGCTACACCATACTGCATGTGTCTCTTTTTACTGCATAAGATGTGCCATTATTAGATGTTAAATTGGGATCACAAGTAAGATTAGTAGATTAACAAACAGCAGTGGTGAATGCTGAAAACCAAGAGCACCATCAACATTTCTGTGGATATAAGAAAGCTAACAACTTTTTACTGGGTTTTTTGGTTATTCGTTTTGTAGTGTTTTTAAATGGTAGTAGATGGAGAAGCGTATGAGCACTGGGGACACTCATCCTAAGTAAGAGGATTTTGTCTTTAGCCAAGGATACATGCAAGATTTTGCACTGCCACAGTGGGGGAAAGTGGGGCTGATGTAAAGAGATGTTCCCTGTGATCATCGAAGATTAGAAATAGGGGAAAATTTGTAGGAACCTTGATACACTTAGCACTTGCCAGTACTTTTGCTAAATCTTTGTACGATTTAGGGTCCTGGCAAGTGTTACAGGGACTTGTGTCTACAAGTGCTGCTGCCAGGAGTGAGGTTCTTGCATGTACTTTGTAAAGTAAAAGTTGCAGGAAATCTTCCCTTTCTAGGAATACAATTTACAGTGTTAACAGAGCAAACCCACGTTAGTTGATCTTAAATGAGGACATGGTAGTAAGGGATTCTATAAGAAAAATATATTTTCACATAGGTTGCGCTTAGGAAAGGCAGTGTGCCGTTGCATTCTGAGTAAATGCTGCACATAGGGTTTACTAAGATGATCCAGGGCATTTTTATCCATCTCTGTTGGATTTAGACAGTCTTTATTTTTTTTTCTAAATAGTTTTGATTTTAAATAATATTACTGTTTGAAAACCAACAATAATAATAAAAGATGCAGACAAAAAAGCTCAAACATCTTAGATGCTTGTTTATTCTTGGAAAGATATTTCAAACTGGTTTTTGTTTTCAGGAAAAATGGAGACTTCTTCCAGCATTTCTGAAGGTTAGTGCTACACACTTATTTCATGGTGTGAATACTTCATCTCCTTTCTAACTTGACATTCCCTTTTTCTAGCTTTTGCTGTTTTCCAGAATACCTGTCCTCACTTTTCTGTGGATTTCGCTGCTTTTTTTTTTTTTTGTAGTTCCTTGCAGTTATCAATAGACTTGTTCCATAGATTGTTTTCTTGATTAATTTACAGCTTGTTTTGTGGAGACATCCTCCTAGAGGTTTGCATTTTTGTATGGTTATTCTCAGTCAATACTGTATATATGTAATGTTTCCAGATTGTTCTACTGGCACTCAGCCCCAGTTCATGATCTTTATCTTACTGCTCTGGTGTAAACTTGGAAACGTAGTGTAGAACCAGAGTGATTGTCCAGCCACTTCCCAGAAGTTTGTCAACTGAAAGAATTTAGGACAGTTATCTAAAAGTAGTTATAAATGCTTATATCCTAATTTCTGCCTTGTGTGATTAATGTTATTGAAGCTGCTTTTATTTGCTGCATGCATGTGTTTTTTCAGGTGAAAGGACTGGTGAAGCAGCACATAGACTCATTCAACTATTTCATCAATGTCGAGGTAGGCTCTGTTGGGGCAAGGAGAGTGGCTCTTAGTGCTCAGAAAAGGCATGTGGTTCCATTTTGTTCTTTTTCTCCTCCAGATAAAGAAAATCATGAAGGCCAATGAAAAAGTTACAAGTGATGCCGACCCAATGTGGTACCTGAAGTAAGCATGAGATGATTTCTGTATCAGTAGCAGCATAAGTACTATCTCATGGGTTTGTTATCAGCTATAAAGTGTTTATAGGCACTTGTGCAGCTACAAATCAAGAGGGTATTTTCTGTGACTTACCTCTTACTTTATGTAATGAAAGATGGGGAGTTTAAAGGTTTATTGCACATGCAGGCTAAATTTTAACTAATTAGACCACAACTCAACTACAGTGAGTTACGTTGGGAAGAATCATTACTCATTATTAATCAGCCTCATTTTTCAGCTTAGGTAAAATTTTGCTTCCTTCAGGCTGCCTGAAAAATATTTGCCTCATTGCTTATTTTGAAACTGTATTACAGGTATCTCAATATCTATGTGGGTACTCCAGATGTGGAAGAAAGCTTCAATGTGACACGACCTGTATCACCTCATGAGGTATTAATGTTTGCATCTGTCTTGTTTGGTTTTTTAATCTTTGGAATGTCTCGGATAATAGCTGCATGTAATTTTGAGTACATGGATGTTACATTAGGTAGTACAATGCATTCCACCATCACTGTAAAAAGAAGCCTCAGAGATTTAAACATAGTGGAATACAGCTTTTTAATTTTATTTTAAACTGGGGGATTTTTTCTGTATTCAGTGTTTTGTGTTAGCCAAATTTGAGTGGGTTTCCATGAAAGTAGTGAAAAGTACTCCTCTTGCTTAATTTTGTGGCTCTCCTTATGACAGAGCTGAAGTCCTCGTGCCATAATGTAGGGTGCTTTGATATTTTTATTAACTTCTTTTTAATATTAGCTTTGCTACTGTCTGCACTATAGGTCACTTCAGTCTCCGTTTCCCTTCCAGTCTTCTTTGGGATTGTATATCTGATTTTTTGCTTGTATTTTTTAAGTCTGATTCAGAAAACAAACATGGAAACTTTAAGCAGAAACAGATGGAAGTTGTTAAAATTACAAGAAGCTGCAGAAGAACATTAGCTTTATGGGGAGTATATTTAATTTCATTGCAGTGCTGTAGGCATGTAGGTTAACAAATGGATTGTGTACTTCTGGAATAAAGATGTATGTTGGAGGACAGATGCTGCTGTGCCTGAAATCAGAACATCTCATTGGTTTTGACCAACAGGATATAAGGTAGCTTCTGTATGTATGAGAAAGCCATAACCTAGCATACCCTTTGAACCTTTTAGGATGCTTTCATGTATCTAAGGCCATTCAATTCTCTTCAAAGTGCTCAGGAACACAGTATTTCTCTCCTGCTATTGTGCTTTGAGATTTATACCACTGCAACAGAGGTAGTGACCACCTCTTTTTGGCCTCTGAAGGGGGAGCTGAGCCAGGAACTTGCACTCATTACCTGCGTACAGCCTGTTGTCAACCTCATAACTCAGCTCATATATCAGATGCTTTTTTCCTTGCTATATCCACTTGATACTTGAAGTTGAAATGTCTTTTTTGTCATCTAATCTAGACTATCATGAAATACATTCTGTGCTTTGGAGGAATTCTGTAAGAACCAGCTGTCCAGTGGCAACCACTTGGGTGTAGCCACTTTCTGTCTCCAGTGACCTGAGTCAAACCTCATTTGGTTCAATGGAAAGCTTTGAAATAAAGCCAGTAACCCAGCCAGATGTCATACATGGTAGTTACTGTACCTCACAAATGTGTAGTTAATGTTAAATCAATAGATGTGAATGTGCACAAAATGCAACAGGAAAGATTTCTTTCATATGAATGAAATTGCATGTGAAAAATTGTTTGTGGCCAACAACTCATATTCTAGAATTCAGGTATTAATATGCTTGCTTACTTTATAACTAAAGTGACTGTATATGCAGAAGAAGGTGGAATAAATGCTGATAGAGCATATTGACCTTGAGTTAAGTATAAGATGCTCTTGTATCTCAAATATATTCTCATTGATGCTTAATGCTAGTGCATCATTTCTCTTTATTTTCAGTGTGCTGTACACACATGGAGGCCACAGTTACTTTCCAAGATAGGATGCTGCTCAGGTCAAGCCCGGGTGCACTTGGAAAAAAGAAAAGGATTGGATAGTTAGGAGTCTGCCATTATATTTCTCTGCTGAAGGCTTATAAAATTCCTTTCGAAAGACACCTAAAATGATCAGATTTTTATAAGGGCCTGCGAGTATATCAAGTCATGTCTGTCTTTCACCTTCAGGTGTCTATAGTAGGAAGTTACCTCAAGGAAGGGGATACAAAAATACACGTGCTGCAATATTACACTGTAATTTGTATTTTATGTCTGTGTCTTGTGTTAAAAAAGCCCACACAGAGAACCCCTAGGGCTTTTTTCCCCCAAATAGTACTAAAGAGGCTATCTAACTCTCTTTCTTCTCCAGTCCTTACAGGAGTTTCATGAACTATTCATACAGATGAATTTAAAGTACCTAGAAAATGGAAATATTCTCAGTTACTTTTAAATTGGATTAAGTTGCTGGGAGCAGAGCGGCACCTAGTTTCCTGCAAGGCCCAGCTCAAAAGCTGCTGGTGCACATCAGTATTTTATTGCTAGAGAAGTGCTTTGCTTTGTAATGTGGAGAGGAGGAGCATCCAGTTTGTGATGATTCTTGAGACACATTTTTCCACACAGTTGCATCTTCAGTGCACAGCACAATATTAATTGCCTTTTATCAGTACACAATCAGGACACTGAAAGACTGCAGAACCATGAATGTGCAAGTCTGAATACTGTTAAACCTGTAATCCTGGAGAGGAAAGGTAAAGCATGCTCAGTGAGGTGACGAATGACCTGCTGTGAGTTGCTCTGTTGTGTTCAGCTAATGCGGTAAGGCTTGTCTTGCATGAAGATACCTTAAGGGCTGGCAGCATCTTAGAGTGATGCTGGGGAGAGCAGACCAGAAAGATTGGATTAGAAATGATTGCACTTTGAGATATCTAATGTCCTAGATATGTTTATTCTGCCTCTCTTGGTCTCCAAGGCATTTGCAGACAAATTCTGGGAGTCTTTACAGGAAGTGATTCTGTAGTGAGCCTTTTGTAAGTCATCTTTAGAAATGGTACCATACAGTGAGGTTTGTTCATTCTGCTAATAAGGTAGCATGGTGTCTCTCTCAATCTTGTGCCCTTCCATTCTGTCAGACTTCATATGGCAGCACAACTCTTCACCTGTCCAGAGTCTGCATATTGAAATGTCCCTGAGCTGAGCACTGCTCAACACACTGTGGTCAGTGTCTTTGTGTCAGCCCTGCTTAGACCTGTTTGTTTAATTAGCCCTGTTTGTTTATTTAGAGAGTTTAGAAGTTATGCTCTGCAGTGCTGTCTTCTGAAGGCACAGATCTGCTGGCTGCTTTTGAAAATCATAGCAGTTGTATTTGGATTTTCTTGGATTTTGTTTTAAACAGGAGAGTCTGTCAAACATTCCTCAGGTACCATGAAGAACTCGCTGAAGCTATGCTTTGCTTGATTTCTTTGTGATGATTTACAGGACACAGGGCAGACACTGGATGTTTTAAGAGAGATTCTTCAGCTCGAAGTCAACACCTGACCGTGTGCCTGTTGTCCTTTCAGTGCCGCCTGAGGGACATGACCTATTCTGCACCGATTACCGTGGATATCGAATACACCCGAGGCAGCCAGAGGATCATCCGCAATGCGTTACCCATTGGCAGGTGAGACACCACGTGCTCAGCTTCTGCTATCAGTTTTCATTTGCTGCCATGCTGGGAAGAGTTTTTACTGCAAAACAGATGCAGGCCAACCTTGCTTCCTTGTTAAAAGAAACAGTGAGCGGGCAAATCTTCATAAACAGCGGTACAGGATTTTTAGGTTCTAAGATTTTGTTTTGCAAAAGCTTCTGATAACGTCTCCCTCCAAAGAAGGATGGATATGAGGATGAATGTTGTCTATGATTCTGTTGATAAAAAACCAAAGAGGAAAATGCATGCCTGGAGCTGGCAATCGCATTATTTTAAAATGAAATCAGGCATCTTTGCTTTGTAGCCAAATTACTCAGTCTTTCATACATAATATGTAGAGTAGCATCTGTGGAAGGTGGACGGTAAGACCAGTAAAGCAAGTATTAGTTCTGCTGCACAAGTTAAGCTTTCATTTAAAATTGCTTTGGTTAAAAGCTAAAGTTACCTTATTAGACTGGCTCTAAGGGCACATACGCAACAAGTTTTTTGCTGTTAAAAACTGTTAATACCCAATTATTATCCTCATCTGTCCCTAGTATTATACTTGCTTCCTTTGGCCAGTGCTCTTGTTGGACATGCAGTTCAGACTGGGATGGATGTTTCACTGGAGTTTTCAGTAATGACATTTGAGTATTCCATTTTGAGTTACCTTATGCCAACTGCTTCCTGTTCCTGATATAAACAGAAAATGCATTAAGCTTATATTGCATGTGATAGAAGATTTTGCTTGTCATATGAAGCTTCTTATCTCTAGGAAGCACTTTCTTGGTGAAATAGAGTGACAAGATTAGCGCTTTTACTCTGCAGAAATGCAGAATTTGAATTCATCAGTTTTCTTTTAAGATAAAAGAATATGAAAACAGCAAAGAAATTAAAATAATTTATAAGATTTAAATACAAGAAATACAGCCTAATCAGGTTTTTTATTAAAGTAAATTTGAATGAAAAATCTCAAAGGTTGAAAATAGTTGTATAGTAGAACTCATGAATAATTTTTGTCAACGTATGTATTAGAAAAGATCTGGAACACAGTTCTTACAAAGGCTGTCCACCAAGGAGTGGAATTCTGTAAGCTGGATCAAAAGCCACGGACGTTTTTTGCTAGATGTAGTGGTAAACTCTTTTATCTTTTGCAAAATACAGCTTTCTCTTTGGAAATAAACTGTGCTCTTTTTCAAAAGTTTTAATGAAAAAATCTGAAAGTGAAAAGGTGCATTATGAAGCTGACTATAAAATTACACTTTTCAATAATAACTGCAAAATCATTGCTGGTTAGTTGTTGAATAAGCCAAATTGGAAGTGAACATTCCCTGATTTATCACAGAGTGATAGAATAATTTGGGTTGAAAGGGTACAGTCTCCTGCTCAGCCTCTAGTACAGCCTCCTTCTCAAAACGGGTCAGCTCTGTGATCAAACCAGGTTGCTCAGTGCTTCATCCTGTCAGGTCCTAAAGACCTCCATGAATGGAGACTGCCCAGCTTCCCTGTGCAGCTTTTCCACTCTTTGACTGTCCTCATGGTGAAGAAGTTTTGCCTCATATGCGGTCTGAGCATCTTGAGTGTCTCTTTTTTTTTGCCTTCCCTAAGCATTGAATTTATTTTTAATTTCTTGGAATGTCTTTCCACCACGTGTTGCTTCACAAAATGCCTGCAGGCTTCTCTGCTAGGACACCAGAGAAATCAGAGCTGCTACTCGGGAAACTTCATGCTTAGGTTATGAATTAGAGGCACTATCTCTCTTCAGCCAGAAGGTGTCATTCCTGTGTGGGAAATGAGATATGAACGAACTTTATCTAATAAAAACTGGTAACAGTGGATCTGCAGTGGCATGTTCTTCACTTGCCAGACTGTTTTGGGGACCAGGAGTCTTTGCACCAGTTATCACTGGCCTTGGTAACCCTGCTTGTCAGGATGCCTGAGTAGCTGCATAACAATTAAATAGGAAATGGTTTCTGCTTGTAGGTGTCCAGTTTCAGGTCTCTTTTTAATTACATGTTCAATGGAATAAGGTGGGCTTAAATGAAAACCTGTTGGTCACAGATTGCATGAGTTCTGATGATCTTAAATGTGTTTTCTCCAGTTTGTTCAGCATCGTTTTTGTTCTGAATTTGACTATTCATATTTTTCTGTCAGAGTCTGAAGTAAAATTGTAACTGGTTTCCTTGCAGAATGCCTATAATGCTGCGTAGCTCCAATTGTGTACTTACTGGGAAAACTCCAGCAGAATTTGCCAAACTAAATGAGTGTCCGTTAGATCCAGGTACATTTTCATTCATGTTCTTCTTTTTTTCCCATCTGTACTTTGAGTTTTAAATCCCTGACAGCGAAGAAATAGCCCTTTGGTATGTTTCCTGCCACCATGAAGTCTTTGTGGAAATTTCTCAAGTGTGTGCTTGCAACTAAAAGAAATTGTCAGGCTTTTGGCTGAGAACATGCATAGTTGGTATTTGCAGACAAAGTTCAACCACAAAAAACAACACACCAACCTTTTGAATAGTTTATTTTGAATTTTGTATATGGTGTTGTACAGTGACGTGTTATACGAGGAAAAAGATGGAGTTCATTCATTGAAAATTAAACAGATCAGGGAAGAGTGGAGTATGATGTCCTCCGGAGTGGGAACTCTCATTTGTAATTGCCTTTTGTAAAGCAAGAATAAAGTGTTCCATGTTACGTGGTAATATTTGATAATGTAGAGAGGAAATGAAGGTTTGTAACAAGCAACTTCTTTGGTTTTTATCTGTCAAGTTTGTTCATTACTCTTTTAAGGGAGAATTTACTTTGCCATTGTGTACTTATGGTTTGCTTTCTAATAATTTATATTCAAAAGCATATTGGAGGAGGCAAGTAAGGTGCAAGGGTACTGACATGCAAATTATTTCTTTTCTATTAACTAGGTGGCTATTTCATTGTCAAAGGTGTAGAGAAAGTCATTCTTATTCAAGAGCAGTTATCCAAAAACAGAATCATTGTGGAAGCTGATAGAAAAGGCACGGTTGGCGCTTCTGTTACCAGGTATGGTAAATTCCTACCACTACATAAAGGAGATAAACCCAAAGCTTTAGAACTTCATTGTTGTAGTTGCAATAGCTGTGGAGGTTTCTTCCTATTATAGTTTAACCAGAAAAAGCTGTAGACATTCGGTGCTCCTATCTTGCTACTGTTATTTTGTATGCTAAAACTTCAATCCCTCAATAGCATAGTATTCCCACAAAAATCAGTGAGAGTTGCTCATGTGTTTCAGGATTCATCCCAGATTAGGAAAAGCTAGTTCTAGTTTTTAATATAACAAACTGCACTTCCTAACTGATGGTGTTTGGTCTCAGTTTGCAGCAAGTAACATGAAGCTGCTGCAGTGGAAATTGGATGTAACGTTTTGTCTGCCTCTCTACATAAAATTGGCATAAATACTTCAAAAGACAAAGGCAGCTGAGGAGGAAGCAAATATTTTTGTACTACACAAATTACTGAAAATGGCAAGGTAGTCTAAATTTGGACTTTCCTCCTTGATCAAGTTTTGTTTCTCTTTTGTTTAGCCTTTGGTTAGTTGTTTTTTATTTTTTAAGCTGCATACTGGTATAGTATGGTGCTTGTCACTGTTCGGTGTGAGAGCTATTTTTTCGTCTCTAGAGGCCTCTCACATCTCTCCTGACTACTCCTGTCTCCCAGTAAGCCTGGATGAGGTTAATGTACCACCAAGTGCTGTTCTGTCATTACCACTGTTGCTGCAATACTTGTTCAGAGTTCGACCTTGCTAGTTACATCAAAATTGATTATAAAAGCATGCAAAGATGGTTTAAAAAGTACAGACTTTTACTTGCTTAAGTCAAATATTCCAAATAGTCCTCAGCACAGGTGATAATACCTTATTACCTTGGAGTTACAGTCTGATCTCTGACTGGTTCAATGTAATCTTTAAAAGAGGAGAAAGTGGGATTCATTCAGCTGAAAGATTGTTCAAGCTTGCTAAGTTCTATACAAAAGATTCTTGGAGTCAGTGCAAGCACTCTGTTGGACATAGTATTATTTTTATTTTAACTTCAGTTCCACTCATGAGAAGAAGAGCAGAACAAATATGGTTGTGAAACAAGGAAGATTTTACCTGAGGCACAACACTCTGTCAGAAGATATTCCCATTGCTATCATATTTAAGGTAACACAGTTGTTTGTTTGGGGAAAAAAAAAAGAAAAGGGGAGAAATGCTGTGCTGTAGCTCAAGAATGAAGATCGACAGCAGCTCTCAAGTTAATATGTACAGAAGGACTTGGCAGGGCTTAGAAATTGCAAGCTTTTTTCCCTTGGGAAGTCATCTTTATTGTACAGCAAAAAGGAGAATAAGTGCTGTATTTTTCTGCAAGGAGAGCATTGCTGTGCCAAGAGAAATACCTGCCACCCCCTTACTGCATTGTGAGGTGCCTCTACTGCTACAGGTCAGAAGGGTTTTGGTTTGCTATGAGCGACGTTGCAAGTTGCGTTGAGGGTCTTTGTTTCTGGTTTTGGTACCAGCCTGTCCCCAGCTCTGACTTGTGCAGTGCTGAGTAGCTTGATATCCTTTGTTTCATGTTCAGGGACATGACTTAGCCGTGAGCTCAGTTTATGCATGAGTTCCAGAAATAACTGCCAACAAAACTGAGAGCCTCTGGGGAGGTCTTGCAATTCTTAGACCTGTTCCTAAGTCCTGTAAGGTTACTGGAGTGGCCTGCATTTCTCAGCACTTTGCTTCCCCTGTGAATGAGCCCTGCCTCAGTCCAGATAGCTCAGAAGCCCTGCCTGGTTCAGGAACACTCACTGGTATCCTGAGGGCAGTGCAGGCTTGGACAGGCATCGTAGCTTTGAGGTGATCTCTGGTGGGACTGACAGAGGGCTCTGAGAGGCATCCACTCCTGAGTCTGAGTGAGAATTGGGGAGTATTTGCCCTTCCAGTTGAGCTGGTGACAGTGTCATGCCTTGACCCTCACCTCCTGGGAAACTGCCAAACTGCTTTCTTTCACTCTCTGCTTCTCCCTTTCATTTTGATTCACTCAAGGGTGCACACACTGAGTCTGTGATCAGTGTGACAGAACGATGACTGCTCTCCAGCTGCCCAGCAGGACCAGAAGCAGGCTGGTAGCTCATCTGTCTGTGGAATCAAGTGCATGGACTACAGCCGGGAAAGGTGATGGGTGGGCCTGCTCTGTCCAGCTGCTGGAGAAGATAGTAGAGCGTGGCCTGGCCTTAGGCTGGGACCTGTCCTGCCAACAGCTGGGAGCTCCTTCCTGTCCTGTAATGCTTTGCTGCTGCCTGTGGGTTTACAGCCTGGTACACTGCGTGTGCAGGAGGAAATTGGGCTGCGTTCTTGGAGGCACAAAAAAGCCTCTGACTGGATGGATCTAGGCAAAACTGTGTTTTTGTGTTCTGTGTAGTGGGTTACAGCACAGAAGGTTCGGAGAGGTGGGCAGAGTAAGTGATGTGCCAGGAGAGGGCAGCACGTGCTCGCAGCATCTGAGCTGGTCGTGCCCTCAGCGCCGATGTTTTTTATGGGTTTGTCCGCATTACCACAGCACTTGGTGTGCCTTGGTACTAGAAAATAGTTTAATCATTGGGTTTAGACTTGAGAAATAAATGGCTGTTACCTCTGATTAAGCAATCTCTTCAAATAAGAGAGGAGATATCTGTTTTTAGTGACCAGTGTTAAAGGAGTTTGAGAAGTTACTTATGGACCTAAATGCACATAAAAGAGCCAGGATTAAATTCACAACTCTTGTGTTGCAGGAAAGTGTTAATGTGGCTCTTATTCCATTTGCTCCAGTACCAAACAGCCGGATTCCACTTTCAGCTACAGACTTTTATTGCATTTTGTTAGCCTGTGCTGGTACAGATAAATACCTGCTCACGTAGAGTAACTGCTCTGGGTTGTTGTCTGAGGAGATGGTTATTGGCTTGTTTTTCTAAGCGAAATTGTACTGACTATTACCTTCTGACAATGCTTGCTATAATTATCCCCCTCTTCCTATGTATCTTTTATATTTTAGATAATATTTCTTAATTTTTCATTTATTAATTGAATAAGGAGTTACAGTTGTTAGAAGCTCTTGGCTGTAGTGCTTTCCAATGATTTAGATTGATTTAGTCCAGTAGCAAATTAGCTACACCCACTTTAACTATTCTGAATGTCCCATTCCAGCTGTTCTCATGAGTGGTCATTTTTTTTTACCTTTCCTTTAATGACATGAAATTCAGGGATCTTCTGTCTACTTCTGATGAATCTCCAGCTGTAATGAAAGCAGTCACCAGTCTCTGAGTTTCCTTTTTTTGGGCACTTCTATAATGTGGTATTGCTTTAACTACTAGAAGCAAGATTTAGAAATGCAATATCCCTCAACCTGGAGAATCCCAAACTTAGGGATGCCTGTCTAACTTCAGCTCTCTCACTTGGCAGTATTATACAAAGGACATTTGTTGGAAAAGCAAGGAGAATAATTCCTTTCTGCCAACACCCAAGCCTTGGGCATGAAGCATGTGAAGCATTCCTTATTAGTGGTTGGTGTTCTGCTTCTTGTGATATAGAGATCCACATCTGCAAGGGACAAAATTAAGCTGTATAGACAATCTAAGGTCTGAAGTTTTGTCTGCCTTTGAATCCTTAAATTGTACTGAAACAGCTACCTGTATAATCTCTAACTAAAAACTAAAATGAGCAAGCAATGGCAAAAATCTATTGCTCTGCGTTTCCTCCCAGACCAGCAACTAGGCTACCACCAAGTTCCACAGACCTCTGTGTTTTGACTAAGAAAACAAATATTAATTGGTAGAGGGTTGCCATTCAGTGCATGGGCCAGCTAGAGGGGGTAATTTGTCAGGAACTATCTGAGAGACAGTGAGCAGTTTTAGATTGTCTTTCTAGTCCCAATAGCTTTAATTGACCTGGTGTTCTGTATGTGACTTAAGAAATAGGTCAGGTGCAGAAAATCATTGTAGCATTATAGAATAGAAAGCAAGTATTGCAGATCTGTAATCTAATGGTGATTTAAAGCTACTGCAGCTTTAAGGTGGAGGTGTACTAATATATCTTCTAGACATCTTTGTCAAAAGCTGTGAAATAGAGAACATTACAAATACCATCAACTGCCAGAGCTGAGGCCTAAAATTCCTAGAGCTCCCTGGACTAGAATCTAAGGTCATCCTTGTGTGTCAGGTATAAAGTCATGGACAGAGCTGTGTGCTAGGGCAAGACCTGGACACAGTGTTCTCCATCCTTGCTTTTGGTGAGGAATGAAGCCCAGGCACATGGGCTGTGGGGAGCAGTGGAAGTAGAGTGGATCTAAAGGTCCCTTGATCTGGATAGATAGGGACTGGATTGTGTGGGGTCACTCTAAAGGAGGCATCTGCCTTTCAAGTTCATCCTTATCTATAACTGCAAGCCAGAATGACCTTGTTCTGCTGCTTTGTTTTTTCTGCCATCCAGACCTGTAGGGATCTTTGGGATGGGCATGCTCAGATGTTTTATAGCCAGTTGTGCCAAACACATATAAGTTGTGGTTTTTAGCACATTGTGGAATTTACCACATTGACCACAACTAACTGAAATTTGATAGGCTACAAAAGGCAGGTGCCTGGCACTATTCTAGGGCAGACTTGGGGTATCTGCTCTTTAGATGTGGGGGAGTTAGAGCTTTGTAGCTGTGCTAGCTTAAACAGTTTTCCTAACCTGTCTTCTTATAAGTGACAGAAGCATTTGTGCAGTCCCTATATATGGAAATGCAACTTTACTTTTGAAGTAGTGACATAAATCAGACAATTTTGCCCCTAAAGTATGTGTTCGTTGCAGTTTTTAAAGGGCTATTAACTGCCTTCTAATGGGAAACAAACACAGGTAATCTGCTTCCTGCTTACTTTGTAGCACTTCTCCATTAGTTAATACACATATGTGACCACAGGGGTATTTAGGGTGTCTTGAGCTGACTTGCAGCCCTGGGAGACCTTTGTTTTAGCTATGTCAGTTGTGCACAGCTCATAGGGCTGTGTGAACTGTGCACAGTGCCTCTTTTGAGTATGTCAGGCTAGGAGGTACATGTGCTTTACCTGGGAGGCTTGGACAGTTTTAGGTAGCAGTGAGCATTAGCGGAGGTGTGGAGTATTTGTGTAGTATGTAAGAGTGTTTCTGTTCTGAAAATCATCTGAGTTAGAGGTGAGATGGTGCCGCTGCTTTTGCAGGAAGCTCCCTACACTGCAGGGAGTTAGAGCTGCTCAAAGGTAAGGGCTATTTTTTTTTTGAGTTTGTGATCTTGGTATGGTAGATTTGAGTGAACCCTGGGAGCTGAAGCAAGTGAAGGTTGCATGCTGCATCAAAACTGGTTATGGAAGGAAGAGGATTTAAAGTAACCTACAGGGACTTAAAAGCTGAATTTTATAAATTTTATGAATTTTATAAATTTTATGACTAAATTTTATGAATCACTAGATGAAGTATCTTTAGTGCACGTGGGAGCTATGAGAAACTGCTCTAGGACCTGCGGCAAAAGATTTGAACAGCAAGTTGAGTTTAATTTTTACAAACCTGCGTTAGCCTTGGAGCTGTTAAGGTGCTGCTCTGGAGGAGCAGCTGGATGGTGGTCTGACTGGATCTGCAGGATTATGGGTTCCCATGGCTGTTGTTTCATAGCTCGTATCTTTTGAATTATGAAAGCTCCAGACCAATTCTGTCTGTGATGTCAACCTTGAACTTCCCTGACATCTTTTTAATCCAGTCATCTGCCTGTCTCTGTGCTGTAATTTAGCCTGATGGACTGCAGAAGTACATTCTAGGGAAGTGCCATGGAAACGCCTAGACATCATCATTAAGACATGAACTGGGGGGGGGGAAGAGCTGGGCTCACACTCTCATCTGTGCGTGTGTGTGTGCACACCAAGATGGACACACACACATTTGGGCAGCGGGAAGCTCCCCAGTCCTAGGAGGGGGATGGCCTCACTTGGACCACTTTCTCCCAGTTGAACTCAGGATGATCTGAATATTCTGAATGCTTGCTTTGCCTTGTCTGTTTTATGTCCATTGACTGCTAGCTTTCACCTGTAGTCTTCAGCTTCTGTCTCCTTCCTCATCCTTTCACTGCCACTGTTAAATTATGCTCATACAATGTCTCTTTCCCCCCTCCCCCATAAAATTATCCCTTTGTGACATTGCCTTCCAATCAAAAAGAAACAAGACATCTTGTCTACTGCCTTGCTTTTATGTTAATTCCCTTTCCCTCAGCTTTGTCCTAGGACCGCGAGTGTTTCAAGCATAGGGCCCATTCCTATACTGCATGTCCTCCGGGTTTCTGTAACACAAGCAACAACCAAGGAATATTTTGTTACTGTCCTAATGATGTTACAGGCTAATTCTAGAGTACTTCTTTTGTATTGGTTTGTTTTTTTAGTTGGTTGGTTGTTTTTGGAAGGGTAACATCAGGGCCAAATTTACTGAAAACCAAAGTGTTGAGATTACAAATCTGTCTGATAGCAGCATGGGCCTGCTGTTTGTCCTTTTAGTGTTGTGTGTAGGTGGATTTGTGTATGCAATTCTGCTCAGGATTGTTAAGAGTATAGAGGAGAATGAATAGGTTTACTTTTAGGCCATTGTGTTAGCACATCTTTTTCAGTCATTTGCCTGAGTTTTGGTCATTACTCATAAATTCATTTCCTTCAATTTGCACATATTTAACAACACAATGTATGTGCTTTGGTGACAGATCCTAGCCTTTCCCACTCAGAATTTCAGAATTCTCAGGTGATTTTGCTGCTGCATACTCCAGCTAGAAAATCTGCATGGGCTTAAAGATCTATCTTATTCTCATCATTTTGCTGTAAGACTTTGGATCAGAGAATTCATCAAGTTAGAAGAAATCATCAACCCTCTTTAATTTACTGTGGCTTTCCAGTTTTTAATGGATGAAGAAGCATAGTAAAAATGCAGATTGACTTTTTCGTCCCCACTTTTTATATGACAGTTAAGATTTGGTTGCCATCCTAGAATTAACCAGATGGACAAAAATAGAGTGATATCAGCTTGTAGCTGATGTGCTTTAGATAAATGTATTTGTGGTATACGTGCCTAGAATGGCACAAAAATTTTGTTCTTCTAAAAGCTTCTGGACTAAGTGCAGTAATTGTATTAATCTAATTGTCATTCCTAAACTAGTTTGCTGGTCAGCTATTAAATTCTAGACATGTGGAAACTTACTGTTGTGAAGCTTTCATGCTTTTGTAGACTTATCTCGTGAGTCTGGCTTTCTGGTCATGAGGGAATTTGTTAACTTCTCTGCTGAGGTTTTTTAACTACTGTGTGACCTTATTTAAAAGGGTGAGGAAGTATAATAATATTTGAAAAACAGAGATCTCAACCACAATAATTTCACATAGCCAATTTCTGGTTCTGAAAAGAGCCTTGAGGTCAGAGGGGTGACTGCTTAATGGGAACACACTATGATGGAACACTCTTTACCTGGTGAAGTAACTGTATCTTGATTTGGCACTCAAGTCTGTCTGAGATGGTGGAATTGTGATCTGGGCTTTGCATTAAAAGAGGAGAGTCCTCACACTGTTCGGGATGTGTAATACTTCTGCAGTGCTGTTAATTTCTAACAAACCACAAGGTGAAAAGACAGAGTTTGAATTTAAAGGAGCTTCAACTACTTCTTTGGTCAAAAAGAAAGAAATGAATGCAAAGAAGAAGCTGAATACTTCACAGTTAAAGCAACAGTTTTGCAAGTGAATGGCGTTAGCTAGGTGTTAAGCAAAGTGACACTCCATGAAGGCAATAAGAAGGGAAGGTATTTCTGCATTTTTGAGGAAAATGTGACTTTTTGGGGTATTGCCAGTTTTTAATGAGAACCAGAATACTAGAGTCTACATAGGCCATTATTTACAATCGTCTTTGTGGCAGGCACTTTGGAGAATAATGTGAATGCAAACGTAACTTCCTCACAAAGTTCTGAGAAACATATTATAAGTCAGCCAGAAGAGGTTTAGTGAGATTATTCCATTTCTTGATATGGCAGAGCTCCAGGCAAATGTGTGAAGGGGGGGAAGCTTTAGCACCATCTGGAATCCACAAAAGCCTTCACTGCTGGCTGCCACCTTGAAACACTTATTGATAGAGAGATTTGGCTAAACCTGTTAAGCGCTTTCTTAGTTTATTAAGCTTTTTCCGCGGTATAAAGTCTAACAAGGTGTCCAAGGATCAGTGAAATAATAGAATGTCTTTCAAGTGGAATTGTGTAGTGAAGTCATCTTCTAAATGCAGGGAGCTGCAAAGGGGGTAAATTGTAAACATTTCTCAAATATGATGAGCTACATCACAGTCAACTGAGTTTGCAAAATTGCTTGTGGTAAGAGAATGAGTATGCCTTTAATAAATTTCACCTTCATTTCTTTATTGTAGATTCTGACTTGGTTTTCACTGTTACAGACTTTAGCTTCTTTTTACTCAGTATTTATTTCCTTCTTAAGACAAAAACCACAGAATTTAACTCCTGTCAGTGAAGAAAACAAAACAAAACAAAAAACGGCTCTCCAAAAAGTGCATGTGTGTTCCTGCTGCTTATCAAGATTTCCATTTAACGTTCTTCCATAGCTGGAATATGTGCTGCCAGTGCCAGATGGCACAGTTTCTTAGAGAAGAACTAGCTCTTGCTTAGTAGTAATGCAGACAAACAATACCAAATTAGCATAAGCAAATGTCAGTGAGTTAACATAAAGCCTGTGTTATTTCTGTCTTTTCTTCTTTTCCTAGGCCATGGGTGTTGAGAGTGACCAGGAGATTGTACAGATGATTGGCACAGAGGAACATGTGATGGCTGCATTTGCTCCTAGCCTGGAAGAATGCCAAAAAGCTCAGATTTTTACACAGATGCAGGTGTGTCTTTTCACATGGCCAGAGGCCATAAAAATCTAGACAGTGGGTATTGACCACTTTGCCGTGTCAGCAGTGGACATACACTTTGTGTTTTAAGGTTTGTTTTGGGGGGTTATTTCAAGCTGAAGCTTTTTAAAGGGTCAGGACTTGTCAAATGTGAGACTTTGCTTTCATTACCTAACTGGAGAAGAAAAAAATCAGAGTCAAGAAATGCTTTGTTTTCAGAAGCCCACATTTGTGTTTTGATGGCATAACCCTGTATATAACAAGTTGCAATGTCCATAAAATTAGGGGGTTTTGTTGAAGACATTTTTTAAAAAGGAATTGCTTCCCCCATTTTGCAGAAGCCCTGTTGATGTGGCTATGACCATTTCATCATGACTAGATGTTCTATTGTAGTCGCTTGTATGAAGCCTACAACAGCAGCCACCTTCTGTCCTGCTAAAGACTCAGCAGAATTCTCTTAGCTTGTGTATTTTTTTTAGTTAGCCAGAACACAGGCCATTTTGCTAGGAGCAAATGGCAGTGTATTAATCTGCTAGAAGCAGCTTTTGGAGATAATTCTTATTTCTGCTATTTCATTGCAAACTTTGTCGAATCATTCCATGTGCGATGGTTTAGTGTTTTAAAGTGAACATCTTTCTGGTTTTCATCTTTGGGGGCTTTTGAGGGTTCCAGTTAGCTTGAAGAGCTCCTAATTCAGAGTCAGATGAGTAAAATGGTGACCTGGAGCAACATAGAGGAATGCAAAGCATCCAGGAAGGTAGAAAAATGGAAAAGAAATACAGAAGTTATTATGCAAGAAATGTCAAATGAAGTTAATAGAGAGATAACTCTTTGTGGAAGAAGGTAACAGATGGAAATGATAATCTATCATTTAGTGGAGAGGGTGATTCTTTCACGTAGCTTCATGGCTTCATTTCCAGGCAGGGACTTCCTGTGTGGACTTGGATAGTTTCTTGACTCATCTGGCTAGGAATTCTGCAGAGTGATTGACAGCTGGTAGGAGAGTAGGAATCCATTGCAAGGGACTCCTGTAGACAGAAGTGGATGCCACACCGTAGCTTTTGGGGATATTAAACAGTGAGTGCCACCTCATGGTTTAATATCTGAATGAAATTTAGCAAGTACACAAAAGAACTGAAGGTTAAAAGTCTAATTATATAAACTAGATATCTTTGGCATTTATAGAATCCTTTTTTCCTATATCTCTGCCATATCCTTTCTTTTAATATCATAGTAATTGAGAATTTTCACCTCTTCCGATCCAAATGTTGGAAACCTGTGATAAACATGCTGTATATTTAGTCAATTGTGTCAATTTTCAAGAATTTTTTTTTTAATATCACTTAGGTCTTTGTTATTTTGCAGTTTGTTTGGAGTTTGTATCATCCATGGCTGGTGAGATTGCACTGGTTGAGGAATACGCACATAACTCCACATGTGTGTGTACTTGTCTAAGTTGCAGTTCTGATACTAACTCAGGTTGATTTCCCCCTTCACAGGCATTAAAATACATTGGAAACAAAGTACGAAGGCAAAGGATGTGGGGAGGCCCAAAGAAAACAAAGATGGAAGAAGCCCGAGAGCTGCTGGCATCGACCATTCTGACCCATGTTCTTGTACGTAATGTTCTGGGGGTTTTTTAAACTGGAGTAAGCTTCCAGGGTTATTTATGGTGCAAGCTTTGTTGGCAGGGAAAAATGTCTTTGATGGCTTTGTAGCTGAGGTAAAGGAAATCATCCTCAAAATAAAGAGGAAGACTTGGATTGAGTCAAAAGAAATCTTTTTTGAAATGCTGTACCATTGAACTAATTAAACTATGCATATTCTTTCTGCATAGCCAGGCTGTATCAGGTGTTAATTCAGGACTTTCATCTCATGACCTGTACCATTATTCTGATTTACTTTCATTTGCTATCTATTTCAAAGTCACTAATGTATATTTTTTGCATTTTTAAAGAAAGTAAAGTGCTCAAATCCCTTTTGTAACTCCTCCATCAGCCCAGATTAAGAGTGATTTAAATGGATGTGTTCATCTGAATAAGAACTAAGGAGCTGATCCTGAAACAGTGGTTTGTTTTTGTTTTATTTGGTTTTTCTGGATTTTTTATTTACAGGTGAAAGAATTCAATTTTCGTGCCAAGTGCATATACACAGCAGTGATGGTACGCAGAGTAATTTTGGCTCAAGGAGAAAATAAAGTAGATGACAGAGACTACTATGGAAATAAACGTTTGGAACTGGCAGGGCAGGTGAGTTTTTACTTCAGAGCCAAGTGTTTCAGGGTTTTGTTACTGTCTCCTTTTAAAAGATGCAGAATAAGGAGTATCCCTGTCTTCTCAGTTGAAGTGTTTTCCCTCTCATTTTGTTTTTCTTGGCTTTTCTGTGTTGACTCATAGATCTGCTTCCATGATTGAGACTAATACATCATATCCTCACTTCTGTATTGCCTCTTTATTCCAGGTAAAAGGACAGAGCAAAGCAAATACAGCATCAGTTCTAGCTGTGGTGTAACATTGTTATTGTCAGGAAGGGAGCAGTAAGAGCCATCCTCCAGTGTTCCCCTCTAAGCAGCTGGGTAAGGGAATAAACTGGGACAAAGGAGGTGCCTGCATGTCAGGTCCAGGCTGTCACATTGTGGAGAACTCAGCTTGTGTAGAAGCTCACAGAACAGCCACTCAAGCCTCCTGTAATTTGGTGCCCATAAGATTGTTCGTTTGTTGTCAGCTGCCTCTCTGGCCTCTAGAGTAGCATGAATTAACAAAATGAGTGGTTCAAATTTAACTTGAGCAACTAATGAAAGTGGATTTTGTGGACTTCCCTGCTTGCAGAATTTTGGCACTGGAGGCAGAAGCAGTAACAAGGGGCTGTAAAGGAGGGAACGATTTGAGGTGTCTGGCTGGCACCATTCTTTTGCAGAGAGGGTGGCAGTTCACAGCTGTTGGCCAAACTGCATTCTCCTAATGCAGTGGGAATTTGCCTGTCCAGTGAAAGAACTACTAAGCTAATATGGCATGGATTTTTCCTTGCCATGTGTGCTTATTTGGCTAAACAGTTTATATTAGGATTGGACTTCTTTGCTGTGCTCAGTACTAACGTAAGTTGGAGTTTCTGTAGCTGGTATCACCTCTGGTTATTGATCATACATCAGAAATTCAGACAAGTACACAAAATGCACTGGACTGCAGAAACTGCATCTCTGCTGCCCACAACGTTTGTATGGGGATTTCTGTTGCAGCACAGATAACAATGTCTGTTCCTTTTTGTTCCTGTCCAGTGGAAATTCTGATTTTACTGTACTTTTTAAAATGTGTGCTTGCATACTGTCTCATACTCCTTCTTTCCACCCAGCCCTGCCCTCCATGCACATGTGAACGCACACATACACAAAGACAACAACCATTTTAGAGTAAAAAACACATGCTTTGCTTCTTAGTTTTCTGGAGGAATTAAGGTGACACACTTGAACACATTCAAAGCACAAATACAAGGAGAAAAAACCTCTTAACTTGTTAGGATAAGAAAATTCTTTCTTCAAATTAATATATTCACTGTTCAGCAAATTTTTACTCTGGTGTTGAGGCAGAATATATTTCTGAAGTGTAAGGAGTAGTAAGTGGACATTAGTGTAACATCCTAATGGGATAAATATTTTATGCTGTAATGGGTTTATTTGGTTTCTGCTGTCATGTTGCTGTAGTTCTGTATGACTGCAATCAGCAAAATTAGTTGTTGCTTTGTCATCAGATTGTTCTTATTTAACTGGATTGAAGGAGTAGTTTGTTTTTTTCCTAATACTTACAGAGGCAGAAAGTAGAGCAAGTAAAGAGTTTTCTACAAGCTGTAAGAAAAAGGCCTCTGCTCACACAGATGTTAACAACCAAAGTTGTTTGAAATTATGTGGGAGAAGGTTTTAAATGTAGAGGATCATCATAACAAAGCCAATGCATATTTTTTCTACATCAAGGAGAACTATGCACAGGGGTTGTAAGACTTGATTAAGAGTAGTTCTTTCTCTCTTGTGGTATTTTAAATGTTCATTTGAAGCTGAATGCTTGAATTCCCCTCTGCCAGTTTATTGGTGAAATACTTAATTTTGTTGGATTGCATACTAAATAGTGTAGAGATTTTTTGTCAGATTCTAGATGTTTGTGTTTAGCTAAAGTTTGTGTGGATAAAATGGTTGTTGGTGGTTTGGTTTTGTTTCTTTTTAATGCCAGCATGTTCCTGGAATAAAAACCCTGTTGATTTAAAATTTGAATAAATAAAAAAAAAAGAAAAGATTCCCATGTGAGGAGAAAAACATAGCAGTCTAAACAGTGTAAAGACATAAATGGCATTGTGTTTATAAAAATGTGTGAAAACAATAGCTGCTAATTTCACACCCCATGGGACAAGAGAGTACGAAATGTGCTTTAGCTTTAGATAACAGAGTTGTATCCACTAGCCAAGCTGGTTTACAGAGCTTTCTCTTAGTCTGCCTGCCACTAGAGGCTCGGTAGGCCAGGTGCCAGCTGAGGTGTTAGCAAAACCTACCGATTTCAGGCTTAATCTTTTCACCTACCTTTTCTCTTCCCTTAATGTGTTCATTATTTGCTGAGCATTACTCTGTTCTTTGTCCTCTTTTTTTTTTTTCGTTTCTAATGCAGCTTGCTTTGTATGGGTGAGATATGGAACAGCACCAAAATCCGGCACCCTGGAAAGCAAGGGATTTCTACCCTGTGACAAAAGAATACCGCCTTGACTTCAGAGATTGCCTAATCCCAGCTGTTCTGATAATATAATTAAGGCTGCCTAATGTCTTTAATTTTGCAACCAGTTTGTGTGAAAGGGAGAATTTGGCACTCTAAAGGCTTAAACGCTAAATAGCAATCTCAAGGCGCCTAATTAGAATTCTCTGACATTAAGCTAATTGCTGAAACTGTATTTCAGCAGCTTAACTTCTTTATTAATTTTTCTTAGGATTTTCAATGAAAATCAATTGATGAGCTGTCAGTATTTTTTTTTCCTTAAGTATAATTTGCTCTTTAGTGCTCCTTTCTGGAGCAGGTTGAAAGGCCCTGGACTAGCTATGAAATCCATTGAATATTATCAGTGGCATTCCATCCTTTTTCTTTAATCTCTTGCTCTTGACCTAAATAATGTGGTTGTTGTGAGATTCTTCCTTGCTGGATAGTCAGAGCTCTTAGAGAGAGTCTGTGAGTGAAATTAGCAAAGTATGAGGCTTTCCAGACTGGCAAATGGTAACAAGTTGATGTACTTGCAGTGTAACTGATTTTATTAGTTAGAGAAGAGGAAGGGTGGTGTGGCTTTGTAATCCCCATGGCATATGGAATTATGAGATTCTTGCAGTTTTTTGATCAAGAAATCAAATATGAAAACGTGTTCTGAGTGATTTTTTTAAAGTATTTCGTTAAATGTTTCAATCCTGCTCAAACCTGTTGGGATCAGGTGTTTACTGTAGTTAATTTCAAAATAGTTAAGTTCTTATTTAGCATGGCTATCAGCCATCTTAAAACTACACATTTCTTCCTCTTACTTTTTCCCTACTTTCGAAAGTCTTCCCTCATTATCTTATTTTTGGGGACTCCAGTGGGTTCTCCTTCCTAATACAATGCTTCATAAAAGTTGCTTTTATTTCTGGTGGAAATCTAATTTAAATTAACTGTGACATCATGGGTGGGTTGCAGGTGAGTCGCAGGTGACCGGATTTCTTTTGCAGTGGTGAGAGGGTATCATTTTGTAACTGTTAATGGTATTACAAACATCAGGAAGGGAAAGAGGGTCTACACCTTCCTCTAATTCCAAGGTCAGGCCTAAAAAACCTGTCTGTCCAGGGAGGAAATAGGATTCCACTTTTGTCAAGGGTTAGCATGCAGTGTGTGTTGTCACCAGCTTTACAGTGTCACTTGCCAAATGTTTTGGTCAGCCCAGCTGGAGCATGTAGGTAGAAGAAAGCAAATAAAAGTTAGTGGCCCATCCCAGGGACAGAGGAATGAGTGTGGTTTACTTTCTAGTTTCCAGAAGGTAAGGAAAGGTGGGGCTGTGTCTCATGGAGGCAGTTAAAATTCAGTTTAATTCTGCATATACAAAAATTATATGGTACAAATGACTCCAGAATGTCTTAGCTTGTGATGGATGAACATGTAGCTTGTTCAGCCCTACAATGCTTTGTGCACTGGGAACTACCATTTCTGGCAGTGATAGCAGCTGCATTTTTGGTTCTTCTGACACTTGGAGCTGTTGTAGACTCAAGTCCCAGGACAGGACTGTCAGACTTCAGCATTTGCTTTTTTGCAAAGCTGATCATTGTGAACACTTAAAATGCATCATGTGATGCAGATTTAAGTGTTTTGGAAAGCTATTACTGTTGCAAGGAGAGGCTGAGCAAACTGCAGAAGCAAAGCAGATTGGAGAGCAAAAAAGGTCAGATCACAGACTTTGGTAGCCTTTTCTTTTATGGCTATTCTAAGAACTAGAAGTAATTAATGTACAGGAACCAATTGTCTTAAAGTGCAGCACTTTTGAATGGTTCTGTTGCTAGGTTGGTTTTGGGTTGATTTAGGGTTTTTTTTTCCTATTCAGCTGAGTTATGCAGCTTTGTTACTTGAACTGTAGACTTTTTGGGTTGTTGGTTTGGTTTTTTTAAGGGAGAGATGTGAAGAATATTGCACTTTCTAGACAGTAGCAGTTCTAGAAAACAGTGACAGGTGTTCATCCAGGTAAACTTTCTGTGGGCATAATTGGTTTTCCATAGATTATGACTGGCAGAAAGTAGCAGGATAAAAGTGTGTATGAGTAAGGAAGCTGCCTGTGAAACCTGAGATGCATATTAGAGTAAAAACCAGTCGTGCCTCCAAATCTTTTGTGTAATTCAAGGTTGTACATTTAGGGCATTAAATCTTTAAAAGAGTTTGTAACTCTTTTAGGAAGAAGTAGACCAGACAGATTGTAATGTAGCAGATTAGGGGAAATAGTTGGATAGTGTAGAGAGGTACAGCTGTGCTAAAATACTGTGAAGGAAGGACTAAACCAAACCAAAAAGGGATAAGTACATAAACTTAGACCATTCTTCTTAGTTTCTATTATGAGATAAGTTCTCTAATATTGTACTTTAACAAGGCAAAAAATTTGTGATAGAATTACCATTTGTGGAACAGAAAAGTTATGTTTTAACTGACAAGATATATAAAGGTAGAAATATTAAACACACCTCCCCTCTCTTTCCCCATTTCCTAGACTTGAAGAGGTATAATTTTTCCCTTAACTGTTTTGTATTTCCAGCTTCTTTCTCTCCTTTTTGAAGATTTGTTCAAAAAATTTAACTCTGAGCTGAAGAAGATTGCTGACCAGGTCATCCCCAAGCAGCGTGCAGCTCAGTTTGATGTCGTGAAGCACATGCGGCAGGACCAGATCACCAACGGCATGGTCAATGCCATCTCCACAGTAAGGATTTGTGCTCTCATTCTCGTGTGCAAAGCTTTCCCACCATAGTGAATGATGGAAATGTGAACATTTATTTTTGATGAATCTTCTGGTTGTGGTTTGAAAAGCAAATCTGTTTCATGTTTTTTATAGATTAAAATGTCAAAACTCTGTCATGGGGCAGGGCATTTGGAATTCACTGAAGAATTAAGTGAATTATTGAAGAATCAGTACTCATCAAGTATCTTTTCTTTCAAACGGATGTTTTAGTTTTGAGAAGGAATGGTAGAAACAGGCAAATCTGAAATAGTAGTCATGGTTGTATTTATCCAACTGACTGTGTTCTAGGTTCTACTTGACTATGTGGTTTTTTATTATCTGGATTTAGCTGGGGTCAGGTTACATCATTTGTACAAAAGATTTTTGAAAAACAGCAGGAAAACATCATGAACAGGAGGTAAAAAAACCCCTTAACTTCAATTTTGAGCTCTTTGAGGGCAGTGCCTTTTTATTCTGAAGCTGCTGGAATGAATAAATTTTTAGCATAGAAGTTAGTACTTCTCTGGTAATGATACTGATCTATTTAACAGGGAAATCTGCTGCATGCCATAATAGTAAAAAAACACTTATAATTACCCTTTAAATACTTGTCTTGGTTGGATTTTAGCCTGTTTCTGCCTTCTGCTGGAACAGATACTTTCATTCATGCCAGTGGACAAGAACAATAATAGCTTCTAACTTTGTCTTTCACCTCAGACATCTGCAAGAGCAATTTGTGAGATTGCTCCTGAAATCCAGCTAGTAGCTTGTAAAAGACTTTGAAATGCATGATTTTTAAAAGGAATTAGATTAGACTTAAGTATTTTAGGAGCTGGTAAAATTGTGGAACTTAATTTTTAATCTTTGGTGCTCTTGAGAGGGCTTTTCTGCCTAGCATGAAACTGAGGTTTTTCTTTGGTTCTTGTAAACAAATTAATTCCACAAATTGCATCCAAAACCACCAACAGTCTGTAACTTACAAATCCCAGTGTTAAAACTTATCACTGTTTAATTTTATGAGTGCCCCAAATGTAGTTAAATCTCTACAGTGCACGTAACCAAAACAATTGACTTGTTTCTCTAAATGCTAGTGCTTTCTTCTAGCTTGTGCCAGTTTTTCCATTTGGACTGACAGAGATAAATCTGCAAATATTCAGTCCATATTCAGTAAAGTCTTCGTTCTTCCTCTGTCTTTGGACTTTTTTTTTACTGCCACATAAGCAGTTAAACACCATCTGCTCTTAAGCATTGAAAAATAATTTCTCAGGAACAATGCCCAGTGCATACTATTCAAGAGATTAAGCAAATACC
The DNA here is from genome assembly GCA_013397175.1 of Platysteira castanea. NCBI lineage: Eukaryota > Metazoa > Chordata > Aves > Passeriformes > Platysteira > Platysteira castanea. Next base: position 291,534 of record VYXC01000802.1, read on the forward strand.
ATAAAAATCATTCTTGGAAATGACAATCTCCAATCTCACCAGAATGCTTCAATGATAGTCTCAAAGAGCATGAAATAACTGAGCAGATTCATAATTACACCAGTAGCATGCAAAAGAATTCCTAGCCCTACTGCGTCAGCTGTACACTGGTGCTCAGTGATATTTGCTACAGGTCCTCTTCTTACCCTGGGAAACACCAGAAGAGAAGGTTGGTCAGGCAGTAGCGCCACAGGCCTGATGGACATTTCAGCATCTGAAGAATCACCTGATGCCACCGAGAGGGCAACTTCCTATTCATAAAAGTTCTCGGTAGGATGTCCTCAGTTGGGGGTGGTCTCACAACTGCCCTGGGCCTATTTTGCTTTTCTTTTTTCTGGGCAACTTTTGAAGGATCCAATCTGTCTCTTCCAAAGTAGAATATTTTGTATGACTTCTTCAGGCAGCATTTTTACCTCCCTTTTTTTCCAGTCTTTTCAATTTTAGACTCTTCTGGGCAGCAAAGAAGAAACCACATACTAATTTAGCCTACAGATGCAATACTTTCTAGTGTGAAAAAAACTACTGATTTATTGTATTCTCCCCATTACATTCGCATAACTTCTAGTCTTTAAAGAATGAAATGGTCAGTGAGTGAACCCTTCCCAAGGGTATTGAGCAAATGAACAGGATACTTCTTCTTTTGACTGGCTTGCCATTGGTCATTATGTCTTCCCACTTGCTATTACAAATTTGAGACTATTTGATAGTCTTCTCCAGTGGAAGCAAATAACAAAATCATTTGTATGGGTGGTGTTTTCTTCCTGTTGATCACTAAATGGGATTGTGCTGTTAAAAGTGTAAATAAAAAACCCAAGCAAATCACCCTCTAAAAGGATTTTGGAGTAGTACAGCAAGAGAGCTTCAAATGATTTGTTAGTATTGGTGAGCTGAGTTTGTCAAAAAGGCTAGAAGAATTAGCAGAAGGCAATCCTTGGGAAAATGTTATCTTTGGACTGACCAGTAACATGGTGCCTGGGGTAGATAGTATTTCAGACAAAAATGTACTGTATCCACTGACTCAGGTGCTGAGAACTGGATGTGGAGTAAATGTCATGAAGGCAAAAATTGCAGCACCAAATTTCAAGATTACAGTAGAGATTATTAAATCTGCTTGGCATGGAAACATATTTGTGTCCTAAAACATGCTCTGAGCTCCTCTGTTCTCCTAATTAAAACCACAAGTGACAGTGCCTGTGACAGTCCTGAAACACAAAACCTCTGAGATGTGCATGGATCTTGCATTTCATACGTGGTGTTACCCAGAGAGAAGTTGGGTAGACTACTCCTCACACACACACACTCTTCTGTGAGAAGACACATCAGTGAGTCTTTTTCCTCTGGATTCTAAACACAAAAGGCTTCGAGAAAGTACAGAGGGCATTGATGTCAGACTTCTGCAGGATAAATGTCTTAGTTTCCTACAAAAGTAACAAATCATGGAAGACACTAAACTTAAAGCTTGTGGGATCTATTGTAAAAGCGTTATATCACTCAAAAGACCTTTTTTGTTTTTTAAATACTCAAAGAAAGTCTATAAAACAAAACCAGAGAACCATTTAATGTAGCTAAATTTAAGTATTGATTTACCTGTGAGGAACAGATGAAAAAGAATATTTGTGTGATTGAATATGTAGTAGCAAAAGTATCCTCTCATCTGAAAGAGCAGTCCTTTTGTTTCAGCTTCTCTTTAATATTAAGTACACATATGCTATAACTAGGAGTTCATATGCACATAGGTAGTTAGAAACTTGATTGATATAAATGGGCAATATTTGTTTTGTGAAGCTCCTCAGATATCATTCTGTCTAGATACTGGAAAAAGTCAAGACAAATACAAACTGCAGAAATTCTTGTGAAACTTTAATTTTGTTCTACAGGGAAATTGGTCTCTAAAGAGATTCAAGATGGACCGCCAAGGTGTGACCCAAGTCTTGTCCCGCTTGTCTTACATATCTGCTCTGGGAATGATGACCAGGATCTCTTCTCAGTTTGAAAAGACCAGGAAAGTGAGTGGTCCTCGATCACTGCAGCCATCCCAGTGGGGGATGCTCTGCCCTTCTGACACTCCTGAAGGAGAGGTGAGGAATTTCTCTTTTGCTTTCTGTGTTTCTTGTCCTGAGGCATTGAGACACTGTTTAATTTGAAGCAGGTGGTCCTCCATCAGAGGAATAATTCTGATCAGGAGGTTTCTGGAGAGGCTGTCCTCAGCCTGATAACACAACTTGTGTGTCTTCTGACATCCTACCTGTTTACATCCTGGTCTTCCTTACTGCATTGCCTTTTTTCTCCTGCATGGGCTGTCTGGAAACAGTTCTGAAATCATTTGGCTATATGAGAATGACACGAGGCCCCTCATTTTTGCAGTGGAACTACTTGCTCTCTTTTGATGAGAGCAGCAAGAGAGGAGTCCTAAATCCCTCTCCCTTCGTTCTGTAATAATGAACATTCTGTTCTGAAGTTGCAGCATCAACCTGCAAGGTTTCTGGAAACATGTAGTGGTGTTTCTTTAGCCATTAGCTTGAGGAAGAAAACCATCTTTGTATATATTTCAACCAAAGAATTGATTCTGACAGTCTTTTTTGTTTTGTTTTGCTTTCCTTTTTTTTCCTCTCTTTTTTTTTCTGAATAGAAGATACTTGGGGGAAACTCTGAACTTTCTGGATTAATCAATATGAGCTAGTCTCATTAAGCAGGTGAAATAAAACTACACCGTATAAGATACCTTTTCATTGAAAAATGTTAATGTTCGTGTTAGAACATACAGGATACCTGGCAAATTGATAAACAGACTGATTTTGTATTTCCATTAGGTTGCTGAGTAGCTGAAGAGAGAAATACAGGGTTATACGTGGTTGGTTAACTTTAAATCTTCGTTAGTGCTTGTATTTTTTGTTAGTTTGTAAGTGCTAAAACATTACATTTCAGTGTGATACAGAAAGTTCTAATTTTTTCCCCTCCAGATTTTCAGGGTAAATAATTTGTTTAATTTCTTTCACTTTATACGTCGCCATCTTTTTGTTTTTGTCAGTCATAATTACAGTTTTGGGAGGAAAATATAAGTATGGTATTAATACATAGAAAGAGAAGGGATAAAATATGTGGGTTTTGTATTTGTTTTTTCCTAGGCCTGTGGTTTGGTTAAAAACCTTGCCCTCATGACTCATATTACTACGGATATGGAAGATGGCCCAATTATTAAATTAGCCAGTAATCTTGGAGTTGAAGATGTCAACTTGCTCTGTGGTGAAGAACTTTCATACCCAAACGTGTTCCTGGTTTTTCTTAATGGTATGTTACTTTTCAGCAGTCCTGACTCTTGATTTGTTGCTGATGGAGAGTTCTGCTTCGGAAACTCTCCAACAGTTCTTGGAGCACAGTCAACCGCAGATGGTGCTTTCCACGTGCAAATAATTTCCTCTGTAAATATTTTGATAGGGCTGGGCAAAGTAGACAGGCCAGATGATGACACTTAGTTGCATGAAGCTGTGTCTTCAGAACTCTGACTGCAGATGTGTGTAGCTGGGAAATTGAAGCTTTCTCAAATTTCAGCCCTGTTTTTAAGCCCGCTTGCATACATCGGCACAAAAATATGTACATTGAACTGCAGGGGTTTTTTTGGTTTTTCAGATATTGCCCAAAGGAGCTGCCATTCATAAAGTACTTTTAAAAGAAAACAACTGTTAAAATTGTAATAAATTTACAAATTCAGATCTTCATTTACAGGAAGTATTTAGTTTTCTGTAATCTTTATATGTTTTTATACATATTTGTGCATTTTAAAGTGCCTTGAAAAACAGAAAGGAAACATCAAAACATCAGTCATTTGCAAAGTTTAGCAGTGCTATTCTCTTTAAAATTACCTTTGGAGGGGCATCTTGCTTTGTGCATGATTATAAAAATTAGACCTGGGAAAACAGGCCTTTCTTCCTTGTTAAAGGGATGATTTGGCACACGTGCTTTGCATCTGCATGTTTGTGTTCCTTTTACATCTGATCTTTCAGTGTTACTAAAACAACAGGTACTATGGTATCAGATTTCAAAATACTGACATTTTTTAAACTACAGTTGTGATTTCAAAAGAGCCTTTTGTCAGCAGCATCCACGTCCAGGGACTAGTTTGTAACCATAACATCTGTCACCATGAATAAGTTCTCCATTTACCCTTGAATTAAACAACAGTTGTTCTTCAACCCTACCTTTTCCCAGTAACATAAAAGCAACACTTGACCAAACTGCATTCCTTTGCTCTGCTTTTCTGTGGCAGTATGTTAAAGATAAGGTTCAGTGAAACCACATGCACTCTCTTCTGTCTTGTTTTATGGTCCAAAGGGGAGTGCAGGGCCAAAATATTGGACTCGTCCTTCACAAGCTCAGTTTTCAGTACAGAACAAGATAGTATGTTCCCAAATGTAGATGAATTAGTACTATGTGAGGCAAGCCAAGTTATTATTCAATCCACTGGTTTGTGGGTTTAATCCATGAAAAATTCAAACTTGTGGATAGCTGACTTGATCCTGATTTAAACTTATGACCTAAGAAAGCAGATAATCTGTTAAGTACAAATTCTTTAAGCTGTAAAGATCTTTCTGTTGTCTTATAAACTCCCTAAACTATCACCCTTTGTCTTCTTTAAAGTTTTTTAAACGTGACCACAGTTATTTATTTTATATATTAAGATTACTCTAGCCAGATGACTCCTTAAATGAATTTTACTCTCTTGTTTGTTCATCATGCATCAGAATACTTATTTATGAGCTAAAGTGCTCTGCTAAGATAGCTGAGTTGAGCTAAGTACCTGAAGAGAAATTCCAGTGCTGTTGTGAGTGGTCACATATATCAAAATATCAGGACTTTCTAAAATTTCTGACAAGGCAGCAGGGCAGTTCCTTGGTCTGTTCTTGGAAACCTTGAATCCGTTTCAGTACGGGTGAAATTGCAGACTTCAGAGTTGTTAATTTGTGCACCAACTGATGAATGGGCACCTGAGTGGAAACATACTTGAAGAAAGCTGGAAGATGTCCATCATTTGGTTTCTCAGGCTGTTTGGAAGCATGCAGGTAGATGACTAGTGAAATTCTGACAATTTTGAATTGAGAGGAAGAAAGAGCCAATTCTTACTCATGTTAGAGAAGGGAAATTTTACAACAACTCATTATTTGCAAGAAGCAGGAAGTACTTCTGTGCATGCTACACATGATCAGAATTTGTAAACAGAGTTTTGAATGTGCAAAGGATGCACCAGGTATTTATTCTCTCTCTGAACAGGTAACATCCTTGGTGTCATACGTGATCACCAGAAATTAGTCAACACCTTTCGGATAATGCGTCGAGCGGGTTATATCAACGAGTTCGTTTCCATCTCTACAAATCTGTCTGACAGATGTGTCTACATTTCCTCTGATGGAGGGAGACTGTGCAGGTAAACTTCTCATCAGAATTACCTCACTACTGAACTGGTTATAAACACTGTTCTATGCACTGTAAATACACTGGGCTAAGACTTTCACAAGAACAGATTTAAGCAAATTCAGTAAGGCTTGAGCATCTCTTTTCTCCTTCAATTGCCCTGATTCAAAACAGGCAGGTTGGAAGAAGCAGAACAGATTAATGAATATGTACATATTTTAGCATTAACTGGCTGTGTGCGTATTCTTTGTGTACTTCAGCAGCAGTCACAGCTACTGGTGGCATTCCACTTTATTCATTAAAAGAATCTCAGAGCACGTCGAATGCAGTTTGAGGCATGTCAGAGGCTCCGAAATAGTAAATGTACAAACCATCAGTTAATCATACATGGTCAAGAGATCCAGCGTAGGGACATATGCAGTGGCAGAAAAATCACTTTTCCAGTCAGGGCTGGTATTTGTAGTTTGGGAGATGGCAGTAAAGCTTCCAAATTTTAAAATAAAAGGAAGGGAAATCATGTGAATTTGCAAGGCTTTACCATGTTTGCTTTGTGGCACCCCTCACCCTGCAATTGTTCGGATATCCCTATTAACCATTTTAAAATGCTTATTAGTCTTATAATAGTTATTTAGACTTCAGAGTGGACTCCACAAGTATCTTGTACCTATTTGCTGCTCTTTGTAAAAGCAACTTGTCCAAATAGCAACAGCCCTTGACGTTGCCATCTTGCGTGCCACCCTTTGTGTCAGTGTTTTTATGCGGTAGGGAAGCCTTCAGAGATCCATGTGCTATTGAAATTTATGGATTCATCAGAGATCACCCTTAATAAGTACCTGTGCTTTACATAATGTAGGAAAATGCAACCTTGCATGTGGACAGTTGAGCACAAACTGTTCACTTAGTGTTCTATAAAATCTCTGCAATAACCATGGTACTAAATGCTGTTCTTAGCTTTGTAGGTTTGGAAATCTGAAATCTTTTAAAGCCATCATCAAAATCTGTAGGTAAAACCTGGAAAATTTTAGTTTAAAGATTTAAAGGGAAAAAAATGGCTTTCACCTCAAAATTTAAGTCTTAATTTTTCTGATACACTTTTAAAGTTATATCAAACTAAGGTCTGAATAGTTACTGATTGTATTTATGTGGATTTATCAGTTAAAGGTCAATAAAATTTAAAAACAGTGTATGGAATA
>VYXC01000802.1:298272-322293 GCA_013397175.1 Platysteira castanea
TAATTTCAGGCCTTACATAATTGTCAAGAAGCAAAAGCCTGCAGTTACAAACAAGCATATGGAAGAACTGGCTCAGGGATACAGGTACGCAATTCCAGTAGACCATATTCATCTTCACCAAGTAAATACTGTGTGGAGATATGTCAGTCAGTCAGTATTTCACAGTCTCGGGGTTAGCTAATTAGAGAAGTCTGCTCTCCTACATAAATCCATACTCTTGTGTACTGGAGATTTTCTGTTTGAAGTCAAATTAAGGCCAGTGGTCTTATTTTGTTACTGCTGTGAGATTTGGTAAGTACTCAGAATGAATACATCTCACAGCCTCATCTTTCTGCAAGTGGAAGGTTTAAGGCAGTATCATCCTTCTCCTATTTGAAAAATTAAACACCTCACAGGAGTATCAATTTGACTGCCCTAAGTTAGGCACATTCAGACTTTTTGGAAGTCCTTGCAAATTCTTAGTTTGTGTACTTTAAGAAAACCACATTTAGAGAAGGGCATTTAAATTTAGCCTAACTAAATTTCACAAAACCGTCATAAAAACATACTTGATTATCCCTATATTTGCCTACATTTACAGTGATGATGAGTACATATGGGAAGATTTTATTGAGTTGTTCAAGTAAGTAACATTCACCTGTCAGACTGTGAAGCAGTGAATGAGCAACAGGATTAATTTTAAAAATACATTTTTCTTCAATACATAATATGCACAGAACTTTACATGTAGAAGTATTTATCTGGTTTAACTGTACATATTACATTCCTTTAATATATGTACTAAGTATTTTATGTTTGCAGAAATATAAGACAGTACCTCTAGTGTAATTTTTAATTTATCTGTAGGAATTTTGAAGACTTCTTGCATGAAGGCCTCGTCGAATATTTGGATGTGAATGAAGAAAATGACTGTAACATTGCACTATATGAAAATACAATCAATAAGTAAGTATGCATTCAGTAACTGGTACAGGAAAAACTTTCATAGGGTAGCTTTCTGAAATGCAAACATATAAATAATGGTACTGTTTCCACATGTACACACTGCTCCCTTGCTAATGGTTGAAACTACTCCACATGAAAGCTAAAGAAAGAAATCTGTCTCCACACATCCTAAATTATCCATGGCAAGTTACAAAAAATGGTTTAGGTTTTGGGAGATCCGTTCCTGCTGCTAGCTCTCAAAAATACTAAATACTTGAAGGTATATTATTTCTTTCTCTGGATGTGGCTTTTTCTTTTGTTCTGTTCATTGGGCTGCTCATCGTAAGTAATTTTATGCAGTAGGTATCCAGAAGGCAAATGGTTCCTCATGTTATTTGATTATCTTAGCATATCAAGGCTGTTTTTTGGAAATTTGTCTTCTGGCTGTAGAGGGACCCTAGACACCCACCTTACAATAAGTGAGGTATTGGAATGAGACCTTCCCTTTGAGTTTTGGATGTATAATAGGCCCTGGTAAAAATATCTGCATCATTCTGTGTATTCCTTACCACATGTCTTAAGACTGTTTTTGGTATGTGATTTTAATTCAGAAAGGTTTCCAGATCTGTTATGTTTTCCATGTATCTGAAGGACCTGCTTCTTTTTTTTTACTCTCGTCTTCTGACTGTGATTAAAGAGCCCGCATTAAAGAAAGGATTCTTTTAAATTTTTAAGTCCTCCTATATTTTTACTGGTTTTTAATGTTTCTCTCATAATACCCTGTAAACTGCAGGCTGCATATGAAATGCTGGAAGTTATGTCCATTAAATGTTTGATCAGTAGATTTATACAGAAAACTCTTTTTCTAAATAATCTGTCCTGGTCAAGTACACCTGGAAGCTAATAGAAATACATCATTGATTTCAGTGCAGCTAGATGAGACCTTCAATTATCCTTAACCTTTGCTAAATGTAAAGCATTAACTGTGCTAATTAAATTGCATTGCTCCTACCCAGGCTTTTGAAGACTTCATCACTTTAAAAAATTACTCTTGCATGCTCTTGACTGAGTTCTGTATACATGAGCAAAGAAGAGCGCACACAATTGCTGTCATTTGTGCCAAAGTTAAATAACTTCCACAAAGCAGCAGAGCTGAAAATTTAAGTTACAGGACAATTGACTCAGCTGGGAAGGTTAATGGGAGTGTATCATATGAAATCACTGTTTAGTCCAAAAAAGGAGGAGAAAGCGAACTTCCAGTGGACCAGTGTGAGGAAACGACTCCACAGCAACTGCCAGGAAGCTCAGAAGATTCTTGTATTGTCCATCAGTTGTTTTTCGTTTAGTTTCAATGCTAACAGTGGCTACCAGTGCCAGAAGTATCTGAGCTTGCATCGTATGAGCACATTGCTCCTTGTGTTTGGTAATGGTACTACGTACATCCTTAATAGCTGAGCTGTGTAGCCCCTTCCCCCGGATGATCATCTTGCATTTTAAATGGTGTGACCATGTCAGTACAACTTGTTCTGGTAATGCAACTGATACAACCCACTACTGGAAAGTACCCCACTAACATTCCTGCTTTTGTAATATAGGCTTCTTTTAGCTACAGTATCCTCTCTTTATTTTTCCAATCCAATTAGAGGGGTTTTCTTTGGAGTATTTGACTACTGTATTCAGTTTCTTCCTTACACATTTGTAGCTCTGCTTTTCAGACTCATGAGTTTGCCTTTCTTTCTTGGGCCTTGTTCCGGCTGTGGCATTTTCGACCTGCAGAAGTTGAACTGCCTTGTAAAGTTTGAAGGTCTCCCATTAGCACTGTGGAATTCTTCATAAGGTAGCAGGGTCTGCGTAGGTTGCATCATCTTTGGTTGGAATAGGGTTGTCCTCACTGGGAGAAGACTTGTGTTGAATGCCCTATATGCAAATATATATCTAGTTCCATGCACTTGTACCCTCGGAAGAAATTTGCAAACTTCACTATCAGTAAGTTTCGAGCCTCTGATTTTATTGTTTGAAAAGTGTCAACAGTTCTGTGAAGTCCTGCAGAATGGGGGAGCAGTCTCTGCTTCAAGTTTGCTACTGGCTTTTGAGACCATTTTGCAGTTACTTGACTACAGTTTGGATTCTCCTCTTAGTATTTTTTAAGACAGGCTGTAGTTAACATCGCAGCTTTTTATCAAGTGGAGAAAAATAGTGGCTGCCCTCTGGCCAGCAGGTGATTTTTAGGTTGCTCAGGCGTATTTGTGATTTATAAAGATTTCTAAGACTGATAGATAGCTTGTTGGCTTACTCCTCAGGATTTCCAGATCTATTTTTTTTCAGCTTTCAGATTTCAGTAATCTTCCAGTAGTACATAATACTGTTTATCCAAGTTCTTGCTGGCACTTGTCTTCAGTCTGTATGTGCTTGTGGGCAATTCCTTAGCATTTGTGAGCTTACAGTGCTTGGCTGTCTTTTGACTGTTGCCATAATAAAGATTTTTAAGTCACTTCTTTGGCAAGGTCCTAAAGTTTAGTAATCAAATTAATTTATTTAAATATTTAAAAGAAAGTCTTCCAAAAGACTTCCAAGAGAAGTCAAACATTAAAGATGGCATTTTCAGGATGCATTGGGTTTAGATGTCTGGAAGAAGCAATGTATGCATAAACCAAATATTATTCTCGGTAATAAATCCAGGACATAAAAGACAGGCTTTGAATAGGTTTAGTTATAATCATCTGTGTTTCATAATTCCCCACTTCCTAATTACTTATCTTGATTTAAATTCGTATCTGCTCAATCCAAGCTTTATTGTACACTTCATCTTTAGTTACTAGTCCCTCCACTTGCATCCCAATGCATGCTGTGATTTGTCTTATTGAACAGGACTTTCCCTTCTGAAGCTCAGGCCAGGTAGAACAAATTGTGTCTCTGTCTTTACTCCTATTCCCCATCTTTTTACTTCTCATCAATACTGTCTTTTAATAACATAATCACTTCCAAAATATTTGCAGAGCTTTTCAAAGAGTGTTGTATTATGTCATGTACCCATGGCAGTGGATCTGGTTTGGAGACAGATGTTTTCTCTTTAACTGATATAGCTGACCTTGGAAAACTAAAATAGTTTTTTTAATACCTGAATCTGTTGTGCTCTTCCTTCTTCCATCTCCCCAGTGGATTTCTGGATTTCTGAGATTAGTAATTTGATGCGGAGGGCTCTCATTACATGAGAAGACATTCCTTAAGGCATTTTGAGTCTTACTGTATAAACTGATGTTTTATTGTCTTACTGAGCTCCCTCAGGTTGTTGTTATCTGGAGGCTTTTCCTCCATTACGGAATTTCATAAATCCTGATTTATTTCTCCTTCATTTCTTTTCACATGGAAACACTTAAAGCCAAAAGGAAGTAGTTGGATTTTTGTAATAAAAATAAAAATCGTGTAGTGAATCCATGTTTTGAGGTCCTACTGACTTACATTCTCCTGAACAGAATTGAATTGGAAGTGTTAGGAGATACTGCTAAATTTAATAAATTCTACTGAAGTTGTTTGTTTACAAGCCTGGCATAATTGTTACTCTTTCTTTTAAGAGATACAACCCATTTGGAGATTGAGCCTTTCACACTTTTGGGTGTCTGTGCTGGGCTGATTCCGTATCCTCACCACAACCAGTCCCCAAGAAACACTTACCAGTGTGCCATGGGGAAACAAGCCATGGGTAAGACTTCATTTTTTATTCCTCTTTCAAGTGTTATGTAGTTTTTTAAGCTATGTAGGCAAAAGTGACAAACAGAGAAAATCTTTCTTTCCTGGTTCTTCATGAAAGCTTTGCTAGGAAAAGTAAAAGAGCACTTCTTTGGCTTCGAGAAAAGAAGGATTTACCTCTGAAAGTTGAAAAAATTAACGTGAATAAAGTACCAGTCAGGTTTACTTAATGAAGACCGTATCTGCAGGTCTTAACACTTAAAAGAAATTTTAATAAACTGGGACACTTTTGCTTTTTATGTTGGATTTTATTGGAAATCATCATGACTCAAATTTTCAGCATATCCGCAGGTTTGGCAGAGTGGGGTGTTTTTTTTCTTTATGCTGCAATATGCTGTGTGTTTCCAGACAAAAAAGAGTTAAAAAGTGTTCTCACAAAGAGAGACAGAGCACAGATTGAGGAGCATTTCCTTGACTGGTTGAGTAAGTGTCCTAAAAATAAATATATCAGTAGTTAACATTGACATCAGAGAATGAGAAGAATCAAGTGTGAAAGAGTCATTAGTTATTTGAACACTTTCTGCAGCCATAGTTTCGATTCTGGGCTTTTGCTGTTCTGCATGAAGAGGGTGAGTAATGCCTCAGCAAAGTGACTGAAACAAAATTAATTTTCTGATCACTTACTATTTCATTTGACAGTGTCATATCTGGTCATTAAAACCCAACCGTTTTGTAAATTTGCTGTTGGGGGTAATTGACAGCAGTTAAGTTCTAATCCTTTCTTTAATACTCAGCTAAACCAGCATTAAAGTGTCCAAGTCTATGGCCTGTGATCAAGGCAGAGGAGCCCGAGCAGTCGTACATCAATTCAGACAGCTGCATTCAGACTGGTGCTCTACATGCCAGTTTCATGCCTTGAATTGATGGCTCGCTTGCAAGTTGGGAGCTACAGTAGCACAACTCTGTGTCATGAAGAAACTGCCACTTCAGTTAGGTTTACTAAACCATTTATTTTGTGCTGTGTGTTGAAAGCTGAAACACTGCACCTTTTGTGAGACTTCTCCAGGAGAACTGATAGCAAAGTAACTGCCTTATGCTGAACTGTCATGTTGAGCACATGAAAACAGCAGAAAATAGCAAGATGCATGGCTTCTATTTAATTTTTTTTTAAAAAGGCTGGGTGGGTGGAAAGAGGAGCAATGCAATCTTTTTCCTTACAGTTCTCCCCCATCCCATTATCTTTCCCCCACCCCTGAGTCTCTATTTTATGACTATTAGTCTCAGAAGGTTTGGTTAGTTACCACACACAGTTAAGCAGGATCAGTGTGTACAGAAAGCCAATTCAGTATCTGTGGAGTTCTTTTGTAGTTTTCTGTGTGAAGGTTTTTTTCCCGTTTTGTTTTGAGTGTCATTTGCAATTCATTGTCTGTGTTTTCTGAGGTTGGTGTATTCAGCTGCTTTGACCCTAGGTCTTGCACATTTAGCTCCTTGGATACAATCCTCTGACGTTCCTGCTGACGCTAGGAACACAAAAGCCATTGAATATCTTGAGCAATAAAAAAAGCCTTTGTTTCAGTTTGTTATGGCAAAACACCTGACTCAAAGAAGAGGCAGCTAGATAAATTTTAAAAGTTGGCACATGACTTGAGCTATATTTTGCTCTGTCTGAAGTATCTGCAAACACCTGAAGCTTTTTGTAATAACTGCCTTAAAAAAAAAAGCCACCATGAGTGGCAATATGTAGGAGCAGAGGAGACTTTTCTCTACACTTTCTGATCAGATGAGACCTAGAGGGTATTCCTGAAACGTTGCACATACTTTCTTCTGGGTTTTTTTGTGACAAGATGTGATGTAGTGCTTCAACCCCCAGCCTTTAAGGAACCATCCACTTTTTGTGCTTTCTTTCCACATACTGGAATTGCAGAGCAGCTCCTCGTCCACCACTGCCATGTGGAAAGTCTCATGTCCAAGTCCTCTGTGTCACTCCCTTGACTGTCAAAACCTGGGGCAGTGGAGGGAGCCCCGGGGTTCAGGCTGGGAAAGGAGAGCTTTGTGCTTGTCAACACTGACCTGTGCTCTCTGACCACATCACAGGGCTCTGCCAGCAGCTTTGGACAGTCTTGTAAGTCTCTTTTTTTAAGCAACATCAAGCTAGGAAAAGGTGTGAAAGCAAAGTAAATGGAGAGTGGACAGCAGAGATTGCAGTGAGGTCTGTAATCCAATGTCCCTGGCAAGTGTTAGGTCCTAAAACATTAATGTTTCTTCAGGATAGCATTACATATCCTGAAAGACACTTCCCTTTCATGGGTAGATGAGTCATCTTGTTGGAGGACTAGGGCTGTGCTCAGTGACCAAACTGGATTTCAGTAAAATTAAATTAAAATTAAATCTCTCACTTTTGGCATAGATAATGTACCATGTGTTGCAGGTTGAGTTTTAAGATTGAGAGGAAGTTAGCTAGTAAATACAACAGCAGCTGCAAGGACCTCCGTTGAACGTTCACATTTCAGTGCAAGGTTAAGTTGTAGCTTAATATCTCAGAAATATTTAAGATGAAAATACAAGAGTCTGTACTGTTTGCATTTCGTGTGTTGATAAAATAATGCTTAAGAGGATCAAAGGCTTCTACAGTTAGAGAAATAGTTCCAAACTGAGCCTTTAAATTCCATTAAGACATGAAAAACCAGTCAGTTTTACACATTGTACATCTGTGACTGTGCAAAAGCCTAATATGAGGAATGAAAACATGCAGTTTTCCTGCCAGTAATCCCCCATGCTGCACATGCACGTGTGCTGCTGTGAAAGTGCTGGTGTGGGCACACAAAGCAAGCTGTGTACTCACAGCCCAACTGTGCACTGCAGCTTCAACCCAAATGATATAACACAAGTCTTGACTAAGGAAAGGAAGGTTTGGGTGTTGACTGTTACTTTAACCTCTGGAAAAGTATTTGAGGGGACAGATGTAAGTGGGTGAGAGCTTTGTTGTAGAAGCTTACCGTGAAGCAAAAACTTTGATATTATAATGAAAAAGCCTCTTACTGTATCATGTACATTCTGCTTTGCTCCTGTGAAGTAGGAAGGCCCTTTATATACTGCTCTGCCTTGTACTGTAACCAGCTGAATGCGTTAAAACTGAGTTGAGAAGATAAATATGCTTCAAGGAACTGAGTGCTGGGACGTTTTGACAGTTGTGAAAACTCTTTGGTGGACAGAGTCCTCCCAAATTTTGTACAGCTAGCCTAGAGGCAGAGGATCTAAACAAACCTCAAAGCAAAACCAGCTGTTGCTGGTCATCACAGCTGGATCTGGGTGCGCTGTGGCCACAGCTCTGTTCTGACACTGCTCTTTGAGGAGTGTTTGTGCCCTGCGACACAATCTCGTTTAGACACCTCTCCTCTCCTCGGTAGTAGGCACAGAAGTGCTGAGGCAGAAATGAGCTGAACTACTTCCCTCCCCCCTCAATTTACCCATAATCTTTTTAACCCACCCCTTAATATTTCTGCTGTGAAAGGAGTATTTCTAGTACTTTACATCCAGATTACTTAATGCATGTACTGTAACAATCTGTCTAACCTGAGTTGGAGTCCCCTCCACAAGGTTTATCGCAGCATTTAAAAACTGTACTTCTTTCTCTCTTGCTTTGTGCTCATATAAAAGGACAGAGTCATAGAAAATCATGATGAAAACAGAGGAAATACAGAATTAGAGCAATTCTTTTCTTGGCATGTGCAGTACTAGCCCTTTTGGCTCAAGTAGATTGATTTCTGTATCCTTGTTAATTTTGATTGTACAGTTTAATGTTGTTGTAAGTAATACACCAGAGAATTGGATTAATGCTTATTTTAGCTGACTGTTTGTTCTGGTGAGTTCTCAACATTTTGCATCAGAATAGCAATGCCTCATTTATGCTAAATATCGGTAATTATTGTTTTTATAGCGATTATTTCACGCTAAAGGATACTCAAATGATACTTAAAAAGAAAAAACCTGTCAGGAAACAGAGAAAAAGGAAAGAATGCACACGTGCATTCACAATATATCAAGTACTGAGAAAAGCAAGAAAATGATCTTTGTTGTATCCAGGTCAACCTTGTGTGTTTTGCTTTAACCAGGGCTAATTACCAATGAAAAAAATTGGTTCTTGCTGTTGGGGTAATTATAAATGCGAGTCATTGTGAGCAGGGTTTGTTATGGTGAACTTTAATTATACTTTACTTTTGCTTGGTTGTTTGGCTGGAGCAAACAAGGGCTCTGTTCTTTCAGAGAGAAAACAGAAATAAAGCTAGTGACTTCCTTCATTTCAGCACCCACACAGAGGGCTCGTCCTAACACAGCAGTCCTCTTAAGAGAGCTGCTGCTTTACTTTAAATAAGCAGATTGTGGTTTGAGGCTGTGGTTTGTTAGCCCGGTTTAGAGAAAGCATTATTTGTATAACCATTAAATCCTAGCAATTAGGAATAATATTGCTGATATATGGTATGCTTTTTGGCTAATTTATTTCATTTGTGCTCTAGAATCACTCTCTAACCAGTTTCTTTCCTGCTAGGATATCTGTCATTGATATATATGTGTATGTTTTCCATTCAGTACTGCATTCACCTCCTGAAGAATAGCCTGAATACAGTTTATTTTTGAGGCTCAAAATCTCAGTAATGTCAGTTGCTTCTGGCTCCCAGACAGAAGCTGTTAGGCTTATCTGAACCACTGATAAAAATGCCAGTTTTGAAATATGTGAAACATCTGAAAAGCAATAATTTGCGTTACGTGAAATATGTAAAAGTGTCATCTGAAATCCTTAATATATAGGGGACTTCCACAGATTGTTACTGGGGTGTAAAGGATACCCTTAAAGTGTAAAGGATAGGTAAAACTGGTGCTCCAGGCCTCATCCTGTGTTAGCATCTGTAACCAGTAAACCATAGCAGGTACCAGCATCTCAGAGGAGAAAAAAATGGCAAGCATTTTGAGGGTTAAGTTTGGCATGACTTTCTCTTGGAAAGATTTCTCTCAACATCAGGAAAATGCACCTATCTGTGAAACATTTAAGGTGAGCTTCACTGCAACCTATCCTGAAAGCACACAAATTATTCATTCTAGATACAGAGGGGAGAAATGTTCTAAACCTAAGTTTTTAATTTGGAAGTATATTTTCCTGTCTGTATACTAGGAAAACCAGGGGTTTTGAGTCAAAAGTACAGTGGGAATAATGTCTAATTGAATTCTAAGAGAATATCAGAAATAGTAGGGCCTTCTGGTGGTGGGCCTTGCAGGGTGGGACTCCAAAGGTCTTCAGTGTTGAGGAATCCAGGCCCTACCAGCTTGTGTCTTCCTGGAGACAAAAAATACTGTTCAAGGATGATAAATTTCCTTATCCAAGAAAAAGACAGAAAAGCAACTGCTGAGAAGCAAGAGACAAGTAAAGCCTGTCAACTCTACCAGATTTTTCTTGTCATTTGAAAATGCTGTGCCCATGTCATTGAATCTACTTTCTAGCACCAGGGAAAGTCCAGGCCAGCTGCAGCAGTTCATTTTCAGATGGTTGCTGTTGAGCTCTCTCCATTCTTGTCCTTGGGAAGGTTAGACCTGTTGTGGTTTAGGAGAGAGCTTAGTGCCGAGGACAGGATAGGTGTTTGGAAATGGTTTTAGAGTTTGATTTTCTAGACATTTTATGTAAATGGGAGTTGCAAGTAGATGCATGTAAAATGTGGAGCTGACCTCCCCAGTGAGCAGATTTATGTTCAGATGTGCTTCTTGGCCATGTGAAGTCTTCCTTATACACTGACTGCCTTGACCTTTCCAAGAAAGCAGCCAGACTCTGAAATTGCAGGAGAAAGTGGAAGGGTTTTGAAAGACTTAAGCACAAGTACTGCAGAATATTTAGCACTTAAAACTTTAAAATGTTAACTTTTCAGACTGTAATTTCTTAATTGCTTAAAGACATAGCATAGTCCTGGTGCAGCAAACAGCAATAACATATGATTGCCTTAACTTTTGTTCTGCTACACAACAGTTTATGTTTCCCTGCTGGGTGTTAATTATTTTTTCCTCAGATTTCAGGAGACACTTTGGCATTCTGATGGGACAGGGCCAAAAATTTCAGTCTCAAGCTGGGAGGTCTATACAAAGGGTTGAATTCTAAACTGTAAATTTAAAATTAATTTCATGTGAAAAGACAAATATATTATGAGTAGACTTCTACTGTAGTCTTTCTATCAATGATGCTTCTAGTTTCAGAAAATAAATCAGTCTTGGCTGCTGCTACTGGTATGCTTTGTTAATACTTTGTCACATTCTGACACAGGCTGCTGTTGAACTAATTATTGCCCGAAAAAGGAAGGAAATATGATGTTGAAGATGAAGAGCATGATCCACGGTTTCTCTTAAACTCACTGATAGGCTTTCTGTTGATTCGCATGATATTTTGGATCAGGTCTCTGAAACACAAGTTGAACTCCACAAAAAAACCCAAACCCAGTGGCTATGAGAACAATAAAAGCCAACTTCCTACTTGCAGGATTCAGTATTGTGATTTAAAAAACCCATCTTATTTGCATTTAGTCAAATAGCTTTTATTTCTTTTGTCGTTGTTCTTTTTATATTGATGCTTAGGTTTTCTCTCTTCAGGAGAAAATAAATAATTCTTCTGGAAGCTTAAATTAAGAAACTACTTATATATTCATTTAATATTTATAATAATGTAAGCTTGTTTTGGTTTGGATTCTTTTATTATTTTTCCCCTTTTCTTGAAGAGTTTCTATGGGATTTTAATTAATTTGCATTTTGGTAATTTTTTAGCCAAAACATTTCTATAAAACTCACTAATGTTCACTGCTTTTGTTTTTCTTTTACATGTAGGTACTATTGGATACAATCAAAGAAACAGGATAGATACTCTGATGTATCTCCTAGCCTATCCACAAAAACCAATGGTAAAAACAAAAACAATAGAACTGATAGATTTTGAGAAACTCCCTGCTGGGCAGAATGCCACAGTTGCTGTGATGAGCTACAGTGGCTACGATATTGAAGATGCTCTTGTCTTAAATAAGGCCTCTTTGGACAGAGGTAAGATCCATCAACTCTTTCACACTTCTCCAGTGTGTGTTCCAATATATATTCCAATAAACTTGTTTTCTCATAGTATTATCCTGTAATAACTTCTCTTGCAGTTATGAGCATTAGATCTCCAGTTAAGAAATTGAATTCCCAAACTGCTTTGAATGCTTTTGGTTGTTTTCTATTAGTGACTGTAAATCCATGCGTACAGTAGTGTGGTGAAGTTGCCAACATGCATATAAACTTCTGAGTCTGGATATTGTAAGACAAAAAGGCTAACTTCTGACCTCAAATAAAACAGTGGAAATACTTAGTTTACAGAAAGCATAAGGCATGAGTTAATCTGTTCTGTTGGGCTTGCTTTTTAGATGAACCTTTACCTGAACTTTTGTTCATTACTAACGGAGAGGTCTCATTATTTCCACCAATAATGAAAGCAGTAGATGAAATTAGACTTGTGAATGTATTTAGGAAAGGGATAGAACCTGAGGCAGTTTTATGTCTTTGGGAGCTTGGTGTTCTGAGGGGGCAATAGCAGTATTGCCTACTTTCTGAGAGAAAATAATAGTATTGTCTAAAGCAAAGTAATTTAGTGTTTATTCACAGCTACATTAATTAATCTGCTTCCTTAAAAAAACTCACCAAATCTGTGGTGCAGTGTTTTAGCTGAAAGTACATAAGCACCAAAGGGAAGGTTAACTAACAGAGGCCCATGTCTGTGTAGGTCTAGCCTGTCTTGCTCTCTCTACGCTTGTTCAGGACTTCGTGATAATGCTGCTGAGGGCTGGAGGAGGGTTGCCTGAAAACTTAGTCTCTCTTCTCTTCCTTTTCTAAATAAATTCCTTTGAGGGCAGGCGTAGTGCAGCGATCAAATTGGTTTTAGTTTCGGGTGGCCAAAATCAGATTCTTCCATCACTTTATTCCCCTCCTCCCCAACTCCCTTCCTCCTAGTTGCTAGGCAGCAATAATAGTATTCCTAGACATGTATCTTTGGCATTAATGTCTGCTGCATTTAATTTATGCCTCCTTTTCTAAAACAACAACA
This sequence comes from Platysteira castanea, assembly GCA_013397175.1. Taxonomy (NCBI): domain Eukaryota; kingdom Metazoa; phylum Chordata; class Aves; order Passeriformes; genus Platysteira; species Platysteira castanea. The sequence goes on from VYXC01000802.1 coordinate 310,985, forward strand.
GGCATGATTTAAAACTGAATGTTTTCTTTTCTGGAAGACTGGTAACATTTACAGGGAGAGCTGTAGTGCTTGTCAGGAATTACTTGACATAATCTAAAGATATAGATGTACTGTATGTGGCCACAGCTATCTTTCAGATTAACTAAAATAATGCAGGATTATTAGCAAGCCTTGCTCTTGGCTCTCTGTAATTTTAAATGTGATTAAAGTCTTTAGTATCATGGCTAGTTGCTGTACATGGAGAGAAATTCCAGAGATGCTACTTTTCTCATCTAAAGCCCAAAAACCCCACTTATTTTATAACAGTATATGTAATTTCAGCTGAGAAAGAAAAGAGTAATGGGATGATTATACTAAACACTTAGTTAGCACTTTCCTGATAGACTAGCTTATGCCAACCACAAACATCAGTAAAAGTTCAGGTTTCTTAGACCTCATAAAAGAAAGAGGTGCTCCTCTTGGCTTATTAGTCTCCTCTCCCATGTTACATCTTCCTGGAGACCACCAAAATGATTCAAGAGAGTCAGTAATTTCAAGAGAAATGATGTGTGCATGTATGTGCAGAGATATAGAAGCAGATTAGCACAGTTCAGAATTAGACTGGAATCCAGTGTCTAAAAAAAAGTAGTGTACACGATCTGATTTTTAGATTGTGCACCACTAGGTATCCAGGTACAACATTATGCATGTTCAGGCTAATGAATAATGTAACTAATGAAAAATATTTCATATTCCGTAGCTCAGATTTTATTCTGATCATGTGTTATAAAGGATCTTTGAACTCCTAGGCGGATGTTTGTGTTGCATTTTAGGTTTTGGAAGGTGTCTTGTGTACAAGAATGCCAAGTGTACACTGAAGCGTTACACAAACCAGACATTTGATAAAGTGATGGGGCCGATGCTGGATGCAGCTACCCGTAAACCAATCTGGCGCCATGAGATTTTAGATGCTGATGGTATCTGCTCTCCAGGTAGGTCAAGCTGCGTGTTCACTCATGGCATGTTCATCATCTTAAGTGGAAATTAATGTTTTGTCAGTATTTCCTGTGCACCGTGTTTTATACTTACTGTTTTGGGAGTTTTTTTGTCTTGAAGATGATAGTATTGTAATGGAAAATTTTAAAGAATTAGTTCCTGAAAGCAGCATGTTACCAGTCATTGAGGGGGGAGGGGGCAGGTTTATGCATGAAAAAAAAGTAGCTTTATACTTAAGTAGAAGAGTGAGTCTTTAATAAGGTCAATCTACTGAAGTGTTAGAATTTGTATTCTTATATTCCCAAAGTGGCAAGCTTTCAATACTGCAGCTTTATCCTTTTTGTCTGTCATGTACTGTTGTTTTCTTAAGGATAGAGATAGATTCCTTATTACTTTGATTTCATGCATCAAAATCTCCTTGCAAGATACCAGTTAATGCAGTTGTTTGAGGAAGTAAAACCTTATGGTTTTAACACTTTAAAAGATGTTTTGAGAGAGATAAGAAAATAAATAAACAGAAATACAAAGATGGGTAAATAACTTTCCAGCTGTAAGAGATTTGTGAAAGAATCCTCCCATACTGTCATCCTTTAGTTAGAAAATGGCTTAATAGATCTGCTAAGGTCTAGTAAGAAATGTGTTTTAAAGGGCACTAAACTTAATTCCATTATAGTAACACAATTGGGTCAGTTTTGCTCTTCAACACATCACAATGGAGCTTTCAAAGTTAATTAAGAAAAAAGGCAAGAATCTTCTGAAGTATCGGATAGATATGACTGGGCTGGACTCCAGACTGAGACTGTTCTCAGAATGTAGGTAAAAACCTATTTGAGATAGTTCATGTGGACAGAAGAGAAACAGGCTGAAGTTCAGTGTAATTCAGTGGAGGAGGTGGGAGGTAGGTACTTGGTGTGCAGTTGTATCATTGGGCATCTTACTGATGTGGTTTTCAGTGTAAAGGGCAGGATAAGGGAATGGAGCAGGGAAAAGCTATGTATGACACCAGTATCAATAGAAATATGTAAATGCAAGGAGAGACTGAGAGTAGTCTTGCACAGCACATTGTGGAATGATGGGCTGTCCCAAGTTTAGGTGTAAATTTCTAAAATTTGTCAGTTCAATCCTGACAAAGTGTTCCCTGTTAGTTTTCTCCATATGTAGAGCAGATGACTTCAGATCCTTTTGTGTAGTCTTTTGACCCAGGGTATGTTGAATAGCTGGTCTCATAGTGCACCCAGCATGCAAGCTGTTCTGCTTTGGTTTACCAAAGAAAACTGGTTCAGTGATTCCCCTTACCATTCAATATTTGATAAAATAACAGAGCATTCTTCTTGGGCATGTTCCTCCCAGTTTGTCTTCCACCTTACTTTTTGTTTTTAACAGCTTAAAATGTGTTTCTAACACAGTCAGATACATTTTCATGGTGCTTTTTCTTCTTGTTCTCTGTAGGTGAAAAAGTAGAAAATAAGCAAGTCCTTGTGAACAAATCCATGCCAACTGTGACCCAGACACCTCTGGAAGGAAGCAGTGTGCCTCAGCAGCCACAGTATAAAGATGTGCCAGTAACGTATGTTGCAATATAACTTTAGTGCAGGGCAAAATACATGAAGGAAAGGTGTCTGAGAAAGTACTTAATTCTAGAAAACTCCCTTCTTCAACTATAACTATATTTGGCTTTTGTTTGTTTAATTGAAGATGAAGAAATTTGCAATATATGAGGAAGCACTTGCTGTCAAGTGAAAAAAACCCAAAAACCTTGTTCTTTATAAGTTCAGCTTAATTCTCCCTTAGTTTCTGTTGTAGCTCTTAAAACTTTTCCAGAAACATGACAGGCTCTGGAACCTATATGTAAATATATATATANATGTAAATATATATATATATATATATATGTATATATATATATATATGAATATATATATAAAATCTTTTCTCCCCATATATAAGTTCCATAAAGATTACAGTTTGGTCAGGAGCTTACCAAGATAGTGTAATACAGATAGTTGTCTGTAACTTGTGTTTGGTTCATAGAAGTAAAACTAATGTTTTGGCTTCTTTTACTAGCTACAAAGGCGCCACTGATTCTTACATTGAAAAAGTAATGATTTCATCAAATGCAGAAGATGCTTTCTTGATCAAAATGTTGCTGAGGCAAACCAGACGTCCAGAAATTGGAGATAAATTTAGCAGTCGTCATGGGCAGAAAGGTAAAGGACACATTTAATGAAAATAAATTCATGTTGTATATGCCTACTATATATGTACATAATATATGTTTCCATTGATTGGTTCAGATCTTCTATGAATAAAGTGATGGAAGGCCATATCCCTTTTCTTTTTATTAAGTTCACCTAATTTAGCAATGATGTTTCTGAAACAGAGAACTATTAGCAGAAGCAACTCTCAGTTGATCTATGAATCTGGAAAATACGGTAGCTGCACGTTTTAAACAAGAACAGGGTTTTGAGGTTTGGTTGGGCTTTTTTCCTAAGTGAGAATTTGGGTTTAGGTGATAGAGTTGTCAGTGGGTTATCGAGAGAGAGATTGGGGAGATTCTGAATGGGCAATAAAGATGAGAGATAAAATGAGATGTTTGCAAGTCTATGCAGACATTCTGCTCTGAAGACAAGACTGCAGGTAGATAGCTCAGAACCATGGTGTAAAAGGGAAGCAAATCAGGAACATGACTAGGAGTGCACCAGCAGAGAGCAGAAGGAAAGGGAATGTTTTTAAAAATACACCTGGGACATGATCNTTGTTCTTTATAAGTTCAGCTTAATTCTCCCTTAGTTTCTGTTGTAGCTCTTAAAACTTTTCCAGAAACATGACAGGCTCTGGAACCTATATGTAAATATATATATANAAAATGTTGCTGAGGCAAACCAGACGTCCAGAAATTGGAGATAAATTTAGCAGTCGTCATGGGCAGAAAGGTAAAGGACACATTTAATGAAAATAAATTCATGTTGTATATGCCTACTATATATGTACATAATATATGTTTCCATTGATTGGTTCAGATCTTTTATGAATAAAGTGATGGAAGGCCATATCCCTTTTTTTTTTATTAAGTTCACCTAATTTAGCAATGATGTTTCTGAAACAGAGAACTATTAGCAGAAGCAACTCTCAGTTGATCTATGAATCTGGAAAATACGGTAGCTGCACGTTTTAAACAAGAACAGGGTTTTGAGGTTTGGTTGGGCTTTTTTCCTAAGTGAGAATTTGGGTTTAGGTGATAGAGTTGTCAGTGGGTTATCGAGAGAGAGATTGGGGAGATTCTGAATGGGCAATAAAGATGAGAGATAAAATGAGATGTTTGCAAGTCTATGCAGACATTCTGCTCTGAAGACAAGACTGCAGGTAGATAGCTCAGAACCATGGTGTAAAAGGGAAGCAAATCAGGAACACGACTAGGAGTGCACCAGCAGAGAGCAGAAGGAAAGGGAATGTTTTTAAAAATACACCTGGGACATGATCTGGAGCACCTCTGGATCTTCAAACCAAAACCTGAAAATGAATACCTACTAGGAAGCTGCTTAGTGGCATGTAGTTCTCAAGTTCTACTGTTACTAGGAAAATGAAAATCAGGAACCTACTTCTGTATCTGCTGAAAAAAAGCAGTGATCTCCCTTTGACCTGAATGTAAATACATGAGTCTCAGATCATCCTCTGAATCTCAAAGACTTGGAAGGTGTGGAAAGGGTGTTAAGAAAGAAGTGACTGAAAACAGTCTGACTGTAACGAACTTAAAAGCATGTTTTGTTCCCATTGGTGTCAGTGTGGGACAGGTTTTGACATCTTCTCATCATTCTGTACACTTGGAAAATCGAGATTTCTAGAATTTGCAGCAGGATCTTCTGCCTTAGTGTACATGCCGTGCTATTACCTGAGTGTTGTAATCTTGTTACATTTTTAAGTCTTATTTTGGCTTGAGAACATTGCTTGGTCTCTTGTCAGATGTGATGGAGAGGCAGAGAGGTTGATGTTACCAAATCCTTTCCACTGCAGCCCATACACCCCTTGTGATCCTGTCTTAATAACCACTGGCCAGGTGTAACTGACGTGAAAGGCTGCATCCCTGTCCTGAGATGCAGAGCTAACCACTGTAATCCACATTTCTGCAGCATCCAGGTTAGGTGATCAGGACATCTACCTACAGCAAACCTGTCAATCAGAAGAGGTAAAATGGGTGCAAAAAGCAGTAGTTGATCACAATGACAGCTGTTACCAGATGTTGCCTCAAGTTTGTGTGTTATCTGTAAGAGTACCTTATGCTCGCTAATACTTCCTCAGTACCTCCAGCTCTCTCCAAGATCACCTGTAATTCCACAGTGTCTTTCCACAGACCCACAAAACTGGTTTTTGAAACTCTGTATTCTCAGGAAATACTTCCATTGTTTCTGTTGTTATTAAGAAAGATAAACTCTTCTGATAAGCATTGAAACATTTTCCTGATTGTATATTCAAGATGGTTTTTGATCTAAAAATACGAAGCTATTCCCACGGAGTCCCCAAGTGATTTGGAAACCAGTACTGTTGAAGGTTTTAAAAAAGTAAAGAAGCAGCAGTACATACTTGACTTTCCTTATAAAATTGAGTCTAGTTCTTGCCCTACAGCCTTATAGGATAGTTTTGGTAAGTGAGGGGAGGAAGATCATTAGCTTCAGAGGCAAACAGAAAGAGTTGAGCAGTTGGAATGGTTCAACTGCCCCATTCTTTCCTTTTCTCAAGGAAGATCCTCCTTCAGGAAGATTTTGTATAGATTCTCTTTCAAATACTTATTTAGTCTCATACACAGTGAAGTTGTGCAGTGATTAAAAGTCTATGACTACTGTTAGAGGAACGCCTGTTTCTTGAGGTAGCTTTGTCTAATTGAACCCTTCCCCTTATAAGTGGTATGCAGCATTTTAGCAGCAAGTTATTATATAACAATACAATCAGTACTGTACAGGACAAATTTCCTTATCAGAATTCTTTTTAAAAGCCTATGAATTATACTAAAGAAGCTTTTTGTTTAATCATGATAGATATTTATAGGGATTTGCATGAAAAAATTTAAGCAGGTTGGGTTTTTCCCCTAGTTTAGGCTATTAAAGTGCACCTATTGAAATAGTTGAACAGAAGGTAAACGGAACTGATTTTCATATCCCTCCAAAAATTAACAAAAAGAGTGCTTCACAAATGTAGAACCGTGAGTAGAAGTGGAAGAATGACAGAAGGAAACAGAATTGTGTCAGGTAGGCTGCAGTATGGCTTTAGGGTGCTAAAGCACTTCCATATGACAAAATGAACATAAGACATCTAACAGTCCAGAGCAAGCAGCTACCTGTGGAAACCCCTGGGTAATAAAAAGCAAGATCCTAAATGCTGTAGGAAACTTCATGGGCATCCATAATTATGCCTGGCATTTCATCAGGTTAACAATGGCTGATCACCCTGTATCTGTGCTTGGGACCTATAATAATAATAAGCCAAACCCATCAATTATTTAGAACCTCCCTTTCAGCTTGATTTTGGAGATAGGAGTGGGAACATTACAAGAGTTGTGTTACAGAGTTTGCAGGCATGTGGCTGTAGCTGTCCTGTACATCAATCTGTAGTAGTCCCTTGTGATCAGGGGAGTGATCATATTCCAAATTATTACATTTTACTAGGAGTCATTTACTAGCCTTCCTGGCAATAAACCTCGCAGTTCACTGGCTTGTAGTGCATTGTAGAAAAAGGTGTAACAATAAACAGGAGAAAGGAGAAATATGGAGAAGATAACATTTGATAAATACTTAGAAAAAAATACTAACAAGAACAGTGGAGTTCACTGTTTTGCAGCTTAAGTGAAGCGTAAGTGTTTTGCAGCTTCATGAAGAAACCAATACTCACAATAGCAGAACTGGAGAAAAGGCCTGAAAAGGAAAGGCAAACTCTCCTTTGAGAGCTTTTTAACATTGCATCTGGTATCATCCTCTGACATCAAACTGGGGAAGGATCAATCATATCAGAAGAATATAGACAATCATGAAACAGGAATCATAATTCCAACAGTTTAACTTTTTCTATAGAGAGAATTTTTAATTAGCCCTGAATTTGTGCTCTCGTCTTGGTCTGAATGCAGGCGATTACCATTTCAAGTTTAATTTGTGACTGTTAGCTTTAAGACTGTCATAGGGCCATTTAAACATATAATGAGCTTAAACGAGCAAGTACCTTGGTTCAGTGAGAAGGAGAAAAAGCCTGTGTCTATCTACCTTGCAGTCTTTTTTGTGAAATATTTTTATTTTCTAGAAGGAATGCATGAAGATGAGATTTGATTTCATGGAATCGTAGTAGTAGTGGGTTTTAAATAATTAAATATGTGCAAAATAAGAGATTGCACAAACTGCGTCTCAAACTTTTTGATGGGCTTTTTCCTGTATTCCAAATTGATTTGTATTTCAAAGCTGTGCTTTGTCACTGGAGCAGAAGGAAGCAGAGTAAGGGAATTAGAAAGTGTCTAGGATACAACAGATTAAATCTCACAAACCAGCTTTAGCCTTTTGTTACAGAAAAGCTTTTCGTTAAATATGTAGGTAGATTTTGTAGGCCTCTGTAATAATACAGATCTATGTCACTGCCTCTGTATTTGCTGCCTTCTTTGTGTCCTGTCACATGTCAACATGGTATTGGCAAGGGTCACCACTTCTGGCCTGTCCACCACACCCTCTTTTCACGCGAGTCCATGTTTTAAGTACACTCCTTCCAAGATGCCTGTAAAAGGTTGCCTGTCCTTCAGTGCCTCTCAAGAAAGAAGTATATAGGGAGAAGGAAAAAAAAACAAACGAGGCCACCATATTGTGTTCTGAAATGCAAATATTTTGCTTTATTTTAATATTCATCTTCAAACTGGATGTTGCAGTAAGATCTTAGTCTCTGTAGTCTGTAAAGTCATTAAGCTTTTAGTGTCTCACAGATAAATCCTCTCTGGTAGTTATGTGTTTGTCCTGAACTGTAGGATTTTGTTTTCACTCTGTTGCATCATATATTTTCCGGAAGGATAAAGAAGCTTTTTTGGTTAATTATTTTGTTGTTTTAATCTTGTATTCTTCAAGCAAAGTCACTTTGCAAAGCACAGAAGGCAAAAGGATTGTTAGGCTAAAGAAGCTTCATCTGAGTTCCATACAAAGTAAATTATTATATTTCCAGATTTCCTCTTGCTTTGCTACAAGTCACAATGAGGAAAAAGTTGGGCTCCTTTGATGTGAAAAAAAGCAATATAACACTTCTCTGAAAGAACATTTCTCAGTCTCTCATGTGAAAAAGGATTAACACCTCCAACAAAGGTCCTGTAGATCACAGAACTAAGCAGCAATACTGAACAGTATTCCTGAGGAGTGGAAAAACTGTATTTAAGCAAGAGATTGTTTGAACTGGCAAACAGAAGCTTTTTAATAGCTGAAGATCTAAGATAAAGGATTAAACCTTTCTGAAGTATCTGCACTTAAACAACTCTAAAGACAAGGAAGCAAGTTTAAATTCATGAAAGATGGTCTTTGTTTTCCTAAATGAACCATGTTCTTTAGTGTCAAAACAAAATCCATTCACAGCATTATCAACTACATAAACTTCATGACAATACTACTTCTGACCTTGCTTACTTTCTGAAATTTTCACTAGTTTGAGCATCTGCCATCTGCTTGCCTAACTTCATAGTGGAGATGAATTCATCTTCTTCCTTTTAATGGGCATTTATACAGTATGGATAAGCAGAACATTTAAAATAAAATGTTAGTTTTAAATGGCTACTTGTGTCATTTCCCCCCATGTTACAAGTCAGACTTAATACTTTATCTCTAATAGAACATCAGTGGATTTATAGTAATTAAATGGTTGAAGTGGCATTAAGAGGACTTTGTTCTTAACCGACTGCAGGAATGTGGGATGATTAGTAGTTATTAGGCATCAGGGAAGGTAGGGATTTCTTACATATATTTTTATCTTCAGAAATTGAATTTGAGAAAATGTCAGAATGCCATTAAAACTTCCCATACTGTTTTTTCTATTTATTTTTAACAAAACTGCTGCTTAGCTCCCTGTCTTAAGAAGAAAATTACAGCATTTTTTATCTCAAGCAGCAAACAGGTAACCTGGTGACCTTTTCAGTAAATCCTCAACCGAATCTCTGAAATTAGGGTGATTTAGCATTTTATGGCACAGAATAAAAATCTCTAATTCTGTTTCCAAATAGTGTATCCTGAACACACATTTTATTAAGCTCTTGACTCATTCAGCCATGTGTATTTTGTAAAGTTCCTATGGTTATTGTTTTACAATAGCTGCTTCCAGAAGCATTGTAAGGGTTTCAATTAATCAGCTCTTTGTGTGCTTCAGACTATGCAAATTTATCACATCAGACCATTCAGCAGCTCATGGGAAAGCAGTGTACAAACTGTATTGTCTTCTAGCACCTCCTCTCATTTAGAGTGATGTTTTTAATAAGAAAACTAATCAAGTTTACTTATGCATTATTTATCTGTTAATTTTAATTCTGTTCTTTACCTCTTATGTCAAATGGAATGTAGCAAGTGATATGATAGATCAGTGAATGATTCAATACTGAACAAAGCTTATGTGATGCAGCACTTTTTTCTTCTGGACTTCTTTTATGCTTAGTTAGCCAACACAGTATGTAATTAGAGAGTTTTGAAGCAGCTGTACATTTTTTGTTCAGCCCTACTAATTTTTGCAAATCTGTCAGTTGTCCGTAACGTACAGCGCAGTGTTACAGCTACAACTTTGTTTAATTATGTGATGTAGTCTTACTTCTCAAGAGTATTTTCAAATTCTGGAAAATCTGGCAAAGCTAAAATAGATGCCTTTCAAGTCAGTTTTAGCTCTTTTACCACCATATCATTAGAATAAGTAAACAAGCACGTTTAGTAATGCACTTCTTTTTATCTTGCTGATAAAAACTGGTATTGCTGCTGCTTCTATTCACGTCGTCTCCTTTGCTTCTAATGTCCCTCCTGCTGGTAGTAATTAGTTTTCTATATTAGGTTGTTTTGACTTATTTGATGATTTTTTTTTTTCATTTGGCATGTGTGTGTATAGAAGGCACCTAATCGTAGTCTGGTGAAAAACTTTCCCATAGTGTTGTGTTCTGTCCCTGCCCCCTCCCGGCCGCCCCCCTTCCCCCTCTGCGCCGAGCCGAGGTTTTACAAGTCTGGCCGTGCTGGTGTTTGTCAGCAAACTGTAAAAGCAACCCACGAAAGGTACCAGCTCTGGAAACCGGAGTTTCTCCTGATTAGGAAAAGAAACTCAGACAAAAGTACAGGGGCGAGGGGCTCTTTATGCTGTCAGTGCCTTGTGGAGGTACACGGGTTTGAGATGCTGTCAGCATTGATGCTGATAGCGTGTGTGGGGCTGGGGGCCATCATGCATAGTCAGGGGGCTGTCATTTATTGGCTGCCATACAATAGCATTGAAAAACACTGCCTATGGCTGTTTTATACTTGCATGTTAAACCACTGTGGATGTCTGATTTAAGGTTATTCTAATTTAAACTGTTACCCTTGCATTAAGCTGCCATGCTCATTAACCCACTTTTTTTTTTCCTTTTCGATACCGTAAAAGAATTTCTTAGCATTTTCACTGATTTTCCCTCTAAGGTGACATTACAAAATTTGTACACAAAGAGTTTTTTTCGTAAATTTAATTTGTTGTTCATTTGAAAAGAAATGAGATGTAGCAAGTTGCTAGATGCTTTCTTGCTCAAGCACATAACCCTCTTGTTAATCCACATTACAAAACACGTTTTTTGTTTTTTGTTTTGGCTGCAGCCTTTTCTGGTTGTTAATACTTGATTCTGGTCCCAGATGAGACACCAGAATGTATAGGTGAGAGTCATTCAGGCCCACTGCAGTATAGAATTTAGTCTCAAGTTGTATTGCTTGATTTCAGATGCAGCATATCAAAATTGCGAGAGGGAGGGAAGTGAATGAAACCAAATTATTTTGTACGTCCTCTTATGAATGCTGGGGATCAATTTTCATGTGATGTCTAAATCAGTAACAATTAAGCAATACTAACCTCTAGTAAGAGCCACAGAGCAATGCAGCCTCCTAGTTTGAGCGTGCCTTATTTATGAATATTGTACGGGGAGTAGTTAAGCAGCTCAGTTGTGAAATGCAGTTGGTACTTGATCAGGGTTTGGAACTTGAGGCTGTTTTAAATCCAGCCTCCTCTCCTTTACTGTTTTATTAGCCAGTTGCAAGTGATAATTCCACTTACATGGATTAAATCACTTGATCACTTTTTGCAGCTGTTGGCTTGCCTGGTACTGCTCTGCCAAAAAAAAAAAA
>VYXC01000802.1:322324-350244 GCA_013397175.1 Platysteira castanea
TCAGAAGCTTGAAGTGTAGACCTGCAAGCATTAGTCTCCTAAAAAGCTTCTGAAAGTGAGTGATTGCAAAATAAAATCAGGTTTACATTTTGAAATAAATTGCAGTTACTTGCTTTTAGAAGTAGCATTGTATATCGCAAAGGTATCTTTCAGCTTTTTTAACAGTTGAATGAACTTTCTTAAAACAGAGGGGAGGAAGAAGCTTCTCTCTAAATACACAGACATGCTATAGATCTGCTACAGGCTCAGTGACTTCTTAAAATATAGAAGCTTAGAACTGAGGCTTTATAGCTTTCCCTTTTTTTCTTTTTTCCCTTTTTTTCCCCCCTCTGTAAAATAGAAACTTTATAAATGGCCTAGTGAGCTTCACATTGCTGGATTCTGTCTAAATATTTTGTTTTTAACTTCTAAGCTCATTATGCTGTCTTTGTGTTAACTTGTATTAAAATCTGTCAGCTATGACTGGTCTCATAACCACAGTCAGCGGACCAGAATAAGTTAATTATTTACTTGTGTCACTAGTGCTCTTCATCTAATGAAATGCACAGCTGTGTTAGATCTGCAGTTGGGTGTGTAGGTCCTATTGTTACACAAGTCAGCGGAGGGTAGAAGCCGCTATGATGGAGAGCCCTCAGTTCTTTCTGCTGTTCTGCCTTTCTGTGTCGATTTCATGGATCTTTTATCATTCACTTTCACACAAAACAAACAACACAGTGGCTGTCTGCTATGGGAACCAGCTTGGCATATAAAAGGTTTTCAGAGCCTAAAGTAATTTTAAGTTAGCTAAGATTTAATTTTTGGCTTACAGGTGCCATGAACTCCAGATGTAACCTAATGCTTTCTTAGAACTAAATGCAAATAAGGCAGAATGTATGCACAATAACACACATATAAGAAAGTATTTATGTATAACATTTTAGGACAAAAAAAAGCTGTGCGAGGAAGAGATAGTGCGTTGGTTTGAGTTGGGCCTTTTTATTTTCAGCAAATGATTGCTGCTTGGCAGGGAAGGCTGGGAGGATGTTATTGATTTATCACAGTAGAACAATGAAAATTAGTTTCAATAGGTTTAAAAACTAAATACAACAGCACACACACCCTTGCCCCAGGCATTTTTTTTTTCTGCTCCCTTCCCCCATACTTACCATTCTCATTCTATTGACTACTGTCCCATACACCTATCCCTGTCTTGCTTGGACAGTGGAAGAGGCGCTCCCTCCTGAGCAGACGCCAATATCCCCCTGTGAACTGGCTGGTCGGGGGATGCCTTTTTAGGGATGTAACCAGTACCCTCAGTCTTCCAGGAGCCCCCTCCACTCCAGGACTGTTCCCAAAGCGTGCTCTGGCACAGTTGCAGCAGGCTGATCTCAAATAGCTTGCAGACTTTTTCAGCTCTAAGGGCTTCTGGAAGAAATTGTCCAGCTGAAACAGTAGCTTTGGTTCAAAGGAGTATGGGCTTAAGCAGTTGCATTTTAGCACCTGAATTTGAATGTTAGATCTCTTGATCATTTATAGCTGCAGTATGTTGATCTGCAGAATTCACTACAGAAAGTTGTAAGGGTTGGAAGGAAAGTTTTAAGATGAGATTTCATGTTTCTGTTTATTCTTTCTGCAATAGTTTTAGAGTTTGGAGGGTTTTCTTTGTTTTATATCCAATACTGATAGAGACTGAAAAAAGCTTCCAGAACTTTTAAAAGGACAGTTTGTGTTCATGGACTGACAAAATAAAAGCAGTCTATGGATTGTACTTTGTAATTCATCGATAGCAGTCTTTGCTCAGCAAACAGATGTTACCAGAAAAAAGTCTTTGTTGGTTTTTTATTCATTTTCCCCTACTTACCTCTTCTCAATCCCTGTCAACGTCCCATTTGATATTTTTTTATTGACAGTATTTATCAGGGATACATATGATAAATAAATTTCAAATCAATAATAATTTCGTATGTCCAAAGACATAACCTAAGAGGCCAAATTTCTTAATTTTTTTCTTTCAGGAAATTACAGCATCAGCTTTTAAAAACTAGGTCCCCCTTGAGATATTCCAGTCTGACTGGACAGAAGTTTCTAGTTGCTTCTGAAAATAGGATCCAAAGCTTTCTTCCCTAATTTGCTAACTCACAAATCACTGGGAGCATAATGTAAGGGTATGCTAATTTTTTCAGTCCTGTCACAAGGGCTCCCTTCTAGTCTGCATTTTGGGAGTACTGGTCATGGTAATGACTCCCGGTAAAAAGTGATCCATGAGAAAGAGAGGAGGAGGAAAACACTAAAGAAAATCTGCTGATGAGCGTCAGCCCTGCTGGTGGTGTGCTGTTTTGTGAATTGAAATGTTTTCTCTTCTGCAGGGGTGTGCGGACTGATTGTTCCTCAGGAGGACATGCCATTTTGTGACACAGGCATCTGCCCAGATATCATAATGAACCCTCATGGCTTCCCATCACGTATGACGGTGAGTGGTGCTGCTCGATTTGGGGGACACCGTCCCCCAAGAGGCAAAGAGAAGGGGATCAGCCACTAGAGACAAAAAAGCTTGAAGCATGATTTCACTGAGAATACTCTCCAGTCATCATGCCATGCACTTGCTCTGCTATAAGTAGCCAGCCCTCTGTTTCACTGTTTTGAAACATCCTACTGTAAAAGGAGTATGGTTGCAGGCTCTTCGAGCATTGTTCTCATTTTGTTCTTTGTCAAGCTAAGAGGAATGCTACTGACTACTTCACTTACAACCTTTCTGTTTGAAAATTTCTTGCTCTTCTTCTTCCTTCCCTATTGCCTGTGCCCACTCATCTGGCTGGGGCAGACTGTGAGGTGAAGGTTGGAGAGGAGCTTCAGTTACAGATCAGACCTATAAAACTTCTTAAATTATACACGCCTCCCTGGAGCTGAGGCGAGTCTTGCACCTGTGCTGCGGGGTCACACTAAATACCTGGCCTTTGTGTGGGACCTTCCTTCAAAAAGCCTCTGAACTTTCTTCCTTTGTTAGCATCTTCTCTTCCATTCCCCCTGCCGCACTGCGGCGAGTCAGTCTCCAAAGGTGGTTTCCTACAGCGGAAGGCCACACTGGATCCTGCCCATTTTTCAGATAACTGAAAGAAGTGGAACTGCCTGACTTGGGACCTTCAAGATGCTCCCAGACCCTGTGATGAGTCCAGTCTTCCCCGGTCACACAGGAGTACTCCCGGTTCTTGGGCTTCTTCCGCTCCTGTTGCATGCAGGAGCACAGGCTGCCATCTGGGTCACTTTGCCTCACTAACTTAGGCTGGTACCAGTCCAGCAAAGTGCCTGTCCTGATGACCAGGCTGTTAACTCTGCTTTTCTTTCCAGGTAGGAAAGTTGATTGAACTCCTAGCTGGAAAGGCTGGGGTGCTCGATGGCAGATTTCACTATGGAACGGCTTTTGGCGGCAGTAAAGTTAAGGATGTGTGTGAAGATCTTATTCGCCATGGTTATAACTACCTAGGGAAGGACTACGTAACATCTGGGATCACTGGGTAAGAGTCTGCTGTTTAGATTTAGGTGTTTCAGGAGAGTGGGGAAATCCTGTTGAGACACATCTGAAAAATCTTGTGTCTCAGAGCTCAAGAACTTTCTCTTGCTTGCAAACTGCTCTGTGAGATAGGAGAAGGAACTGAAGAGTAAGTGTGCATTTTTTTTTTCGTAGAAGCATTTTGTGGTTCCACATTTTAAAAATTGCTAGTGTACATGTGGCTGTAATGGGAATGGCCCTTGTGGTACGTATGAAAATTTCTGAAGCTTTACTACCTGGCAAAAAAGCTAAAATCAAGGCTTTCCTTCTGTGAGATAGTAAGAAATTTCAGATTTCTGTTGGCAGAAAGTCTTACATATGCTTGGAATCAGATAAGCATGTTCATGTTGACTTTAATAGTACTGTAAATATGGATTTGGAGGCAAGCGTCTGTTTCTTGGGAATATTCTGTGTGTGCTCTTTTTTCTTTTTTTTTTTCTTTCGATTACACAGTGTTTCAGTCTGGCATAATACCCTAATCTGCAAACTTCCTGCTGTGTTGATCAGACTGGCTTCTGAGACACAGAGTTCAAAGAACATAAGATAGTTTAGGAACAGGAAAAGGCCATATGGCTTCACATGCCTGCCCTTCCAAAACGTATCTTAATCCTACCTTCCTGCTATTTTTATTATCCTTCCAGTCCCCTTCTTCTCAAGGAGCAAGTTTAGGTCTCTTTTGCAAGTTTTTTTAATATACTTTTTATTTTAATTGCCTTTACTACCAACTTATTCCATATGTTGCTTCTCTTTCTGTTTTGGAGATACGATTTTATTTTCCTTATTCACTCCATATTCCATAAATTGTATGTCAAATATCCTGGTGCTTGAAACACTTCCTGTTGTTACATCATGGTAGCTTTTAAAAAATCTGACTAATCGTGTTCCCTAGGGAGAATAAAATCATCTAGCTCTAAAAGTCCCCTGTCCCCAAACTTCAACTTTGTGGTGCCCTGTTTAGAGACTTTGCCTAAGAATACTGATACTTTTTTCCAAGCAAATTACACTGACTTAATCAGTGTAAAAGTTTGTTATGAAATTTGAAGTCAGATTTCATAACAATGTGAATGCTTGCAGATTTCAAATGTTTAATGAAGTTTTATTATTTTCTTCAATAGTCAGCTTTTGGAATAACACTGCATGTCAGTAATGACTCCAAAAGGGAAGTGCAGTACTGTTGTCTCCTGCTTGTTTTTACATTGCACATACCTTTTTGGTTTTTTTCAAACAAATCAGTGGCCTTGCTGAGTCTGCCTGTCTGTGTTAAATCTGGACATTCTTAGTGCTGAAGGTGGTAGCTGGGAAATGACTGAGTGCTTTTCACTGTTGTTTTCTGATCTTTAGGCACTTACACTTTTCTTACAGTTGGGGGTGTTTTAAACACAGAAATCTTTAGCCATTACTCCAGCTCACAGAATGGAGTAACACTCTCTGTACTGCTTACAGATGTTCTCAAGCTGATGAGAGTGCCTAAATACAGTTCTCAAGAGCCCTTTACCCAGCTCATCTGAGCCCGCAGTGCTGCCGGGGCAGCTGTGCTGATGCACAGCCACTCAGGGAGGGCTTTCACCCATCCGGGTCTTGGGTTGTGCCTCAGAGAGCTGTGCAGGGAGACTTAGTGGATGAGAACACTGTCAGGCTCATAGTGTGCCAGTGCTAACCAGTTCTTCCAAATGCAAATTTCTTAAAGTACTCCTACAAAAAATAATGTGTTGAGCATTTATGCTGGATGTATTTGTTTACATAAATGCTTCCCTTTGTGAAGGAATGTGAACAGAAACACCCTAAGTCACTCTTCAGGGTCTGACACATTTACAGCCCTTCCTGGCTACTGATGACACTGTTGAAACACTCCTGTACAGGTACAGACAGAGGAGGGACTTAACCATGGTACAGCTGAAACAGGTACCTGCAGCTGTAGCAGTATATCTGCACAACATAAGATCAGAGTTCAGGAGCTTGTCCCTTGCTGCGGTGGAGACAGCAGCATGTGGTGCTGGCACTATACTGCCCCTGTTTTGAAAAGATTTCTCTGGAAGGAGTTTCAGAATGATTGCCCAGAAAGCCCAAACATGTTTTTCTAGGACTCATGATTTCCGAATTGTTTCACATTTCTCCTGTACGTGACACCCTTGCCTCTCTTAAGGTAAATGTGTGCTAACTGTGGATATCGGTTTTGTTTTGGTTTTTATTCTTTCAGGGAACCTTTGGAAGCATATATCTATTTTGGTCCTGTGTATTACCAGAAACTGAAGCACATGGTGTTGGATAAAATGCATGCAAGAGCTCGAGGACCCAGAGCAGTGCTCACCAGGTATCATTATAGGCTAAGCACAAAATTCTTGTGTACATTCAGAAGTATGCCCAGCTGACTGATGGCTATAAAGCAAAGTTTGTTTACCTTGTGATACTTGGCACAAAATTATATGAACTGGTATTAACACTGTTGCAGACAAAAAATTCTCACAGTAGACTGTGGCAGGGGGTTCTTCTGAAGGCCCAGGTGTGCTCTATGTGGTCCAAAACTTGAGTTTGCTTCTCAGACTTCTGCTAGCAGCTGGTAAAAACACCATCTGCTGATTCACAGTACACACTGTGGGCCCTTCCTGTCAAATTGCTCACATTGTAGGTATTCGAGGAGGTACTTTAACATTTGTACTTGTACAAAATCAGTTATGAGTAGAAGGAAGAAATTTTCAAGTATGGTCTAATATCTCAACATACTTTGATAAACCCTTTGGGGAAATTGAAGCCTCCTGTTTTTACTGGTGCTACTTACTTTTTCTCCTTAAAGCCAAGGTCTGCTTGTACTTACGTTCTAAGTTTCTGATATTCCTTGCTCACAGAAAAGAGTTTAGTGCCACAGGCTTTGCTTTGGGGATGCTTCTAGGGGGTCATTTAGTTCACCTCTCCCCGTCACAATAGGATTATTTACTAAAACTTGACAGAAAATCAAATTCCAGCTAATCTAGAATATTCTAGGAAAGATTACTCCAAATGCCCTTTGTCAGTCTTTCTGGGCTATTATGTACACCCTTATACCTCACCTCCTGCACGGTGGTACTCTTCTTTTTGACCAGTCAAACTTTGTACTGATTCTGACCATAGAAATCTTTGTACTGTTTTTAAGATGCAGCGCAGTCATGTCTATCCCACCCTTACTCTTCTCTATAACAAGCGTGATTCATATTCTTTAATTGCAATTTATTTTTATGCCTTTTACCATGTGAGGATCCACTTCTTTTGCTTTGCCTGGCTGCACAACAGCTCTTAATAAGTACAGCTTTTACCCGTTGGTGTGCTATTAGAGAATGGAGGGCAGGTCTCTGCTGTACTTGATACAGAGGTATCTTTGTCTTTGGCTTTTCATTGCATATTTCCTATGTCTTTTTTGCTTTCCAACCTCACACTGTCTATAGGACAAACTTGTGCTTTCCATGGAAGTAAATACCAATGGTTGAACTGGGAAAGAAATCATGAAAAGGTTTTGTAATTCTTATCTGAACTTTTTTATCAACCACATTGAGAAAAGCAGGTGTAGCACAACCACAGCTGCTTGCTTAGATGAACGTAAATTATATTCCCAAATAATAGGCTGTCTGCCCCATTTTCTGTTCTTCATTGTGTTAAGCATTATATTGGTCCTTCATAGGAAAAGGAAAGCTCCCTGTCTTAGCTAACAGTACACAGGATTTTCTGGAACTCCTGGCTTACCCAAATCCCTTGATCTGCCTTTTTATTGCCTCCCCAACTTCTCAGCTGTTTAGAGATACTGAATTTAAATGAAACTTAAATACCAAGTCAGTGTAATGTTTATATGTAAAGATGAAGGTTGTGTGATTTCCCCCACCCCTTACTTTCTGCAAATTCTTTGTTCAGTCACTGGCATCATACTATACAACTAGGCCTCCTTATTTGACTTTCAGGAAAGCTAGTGGATGTTCAATTTACGCTGCCTCTTAACTAGTCTTTCAGGAATTTTCTTTTTCCTCCTCAAATAATTAAACATTTGTTATTGCCATTGCCTCTGCTGAGAGAGTCTGCATTGCCAGCTTTCATATTCACTTTTGTTTTATCATCCATTGCACTTCCTGGAGAGTAGATTGCATCTAACATTCTCCCTTGATTTTAAAAGTAATCCTGTAACAGCTTCCAATGTGGAATTTGGCTGCCATTGTCTTGAAATGCATTTTATTATATATCAAACGTACCTTAAGTGACAGAGCAAAGCTGTATTTCCATCTGGAATAAGGCAGAATACTTGAGCTTCTTGATCATCACTGATTCTAGCTATTGTTCTAATTAAAACAAGACTTTGCAGGATTGCAAAGCAGCACTCTTTGTCAACATGGTCAAAACCCACCAGGATGTTGCCCTCTGGACTGGTACTTGAAATGAAATGCAATCCTTAATTTCAATGCTGTGGGTAGTTGACAATTAATCTATAACACAGTTCTATATATGGTGTTGCCCAGATACACAGTCTTGCTAAATCTTTTTAATAGATAAGCTGCTGGTAATGTTTCTTACAGGAGAGCAATATAAGCTTTCTGCATGTGTAGTTGTTCTGATGGATGCTGTCAGAGCTGTCACCTGCGTGTGTTTTGGAGGTGTCAGATGTGCTAGGTCCTGTTGTGCTGCAGGGGAGCAATGGGACAAACATGCTCAGGGCTCCTCTCTGTGCTCTGGGGCTCTGCAAGCACAGGATGCCCTCCTCCTTCAGGCAGTGCTTTTAGGTAATGTTCCACTTCTTGGAGATCAGTGTTTCAGCGAACAACTCCATTTCAAACTGGCCACTAGTTGTCCCTGGCAGGCACAAGGGAGATCTGCTGAGACCATGGGGGTAGGCTTATTTCCCCCACTGGCCAGGGAAACAAGGAGTAAGACCATTCAGCTGAACCCACTGTTCTTGAAGAAAATGCAGAATTAGTGCCAAAAAATTCTTAATGTGCTTAAAAACACTGAAATTAATTGTTTTATGATTTTTTCTAAAGGTAGCAGTTAAATAGAATGCAGATCACTTATTTTTTATTTAAAGAGTCGCTGCATTTTATTGAGCACTTAAGGATTTTAAGAACTTACTGTTTTCCCTAATATTACAAATATCTCTCTTTAATGATATTCCCAGTCTTATTTTCAAGAGTCTGCTTTGTTTTCTGATGTTATATTTAGAATAAAGAAAGAAGTTAGTTGCCCAGGGCAACAGCTGCAGTGTACATGTGTGTAGTGGGAAAGGGGAAGGACAAATGCTTTATAAGTACTGTTTTAACATTTTAAACAACTTTTTGTATGAGGAATTTTAAAACTCATGTGAGCTGGAAGAAGAATCTGATAATCTTAGGAAGCAGAAGATAGACTCATTTCAAAGGCTCAATCTCAATATTGAAATTTTTGGTACTTCTGAAAACTACTTTTTACGTATGCAGGATTTTGTTTTGTTTTCTTTCAGTGAGATCATACTGACAGTGAGAGTGAAACTTAACACCTAAAGGTTAAAATTGTGGGTTTGGGGTTTTTTGTTTGTTTGGGGAGCTTTTTGTATTTTTTTAATGGAATTTCATCTGCCTAAAAATCTTCACTCTGTATCTGCTGGAAGACCCATGGCATATCTACCCATGGAGTTGAGACCCCATAATTTTTCCAGAGATTTTATCGTCCCATAATTAGGTTGAGACTTTATTTGGGCTCACATTTATAAAGCTATTTTGTCATTTTGTCCTGTAGAACAGCACCCGGTGAAACTTCTGAAAGCAGACTTGTGCATTAAATAGTATTACAGAAGTCAGTTCATAAAAAGAACTCGGGCACTTCTAGCACTGTAGCAAATGCCTGATTCATTGGAGGTCCAAACTGCTTTTAAAATCTGCCTCTTGGCACTTCAGAAGAGAAACTGCATTCACCCCAGGGTTAGTCCTTTAAAACAGCATCTGAACAGTGATGGTGCCATCATCTGGGGAGGGGGCCCTGGGGAGTTTAATCAGGATGTAAACAACTTCTATCCATTCTCCCAACAGTGGGAAAAACAGAGGGTTATATGAATGAAAAGGACAATTTGAATTACAAGCAGATTAGTTTTAAGGTACCGGTGTGGTCAAAGTAAGAGAAACTAGTTCCCCCTAAAAACAAATACAAGTTGCATCTTTAGAAGATATTTTGGTTTGGTAATTAGGCTTACTTTTTACATGTTACAAAAGATTATTAGATGTTGAAGGCTTTTATAAATTCTTTTCTCTGAGTTGCAGTTAAGTTGGCAAAACCTTAGTTTTAGTATCTTTAGTAAGCTTAACAAATTCTGTTGTTTGAAATAATAGAAACAAAATATACTCCAAAACTATTGGGCCAGATCCGTCATTGAATATTTTAGGTGGATTACACTGCTACAGGTCTCAGAAACAGCAAATAAACATGAGGTTTCAGGGAGCAGTGAAGCTCAGTAACATCTTTTAAATTCCTTCTCTTTGCTGTCATGTTTCAGGGACTATACTAAGACAGAAATATTTATTTAAGTGCATGCAATATATTAGTGCTGCAGGAATTCAGGACTGGTTTCGCTTCATAGTTTGCTCTGATATTTGCAACCTAAGTACTACATCATTGTGCTGGTACATGAGAGTAGAACTGATACTATGAACTTGCAGTATGACAAACAAGAGGATAGAAGTTTTGACTGTGTCCCACAAAAAAATTGGCTTAAGCAGTCTTAATATTAGATAATATATAGTACCATATTTTTTTATCTCAAAATCTTTAGTGTATACTTGATTGCTTTATTAAAATTTTCCTCTAGCATTATAAGGACAGGGAGTCTCCCCAGACAGTAAATAGGAGTTTGACTTGTGTAGAGGAACCCACAGAATACAAAAATTAATCTACTAACCATCATACATGAAAAAAATAAACTAGATAAATGTTACTTTAAAAAACAAATAGCATTTCAGTCATGAGTTAGCAATATGTGTACTACTTGTTTGCTGATTTATTTTGATATTCTCTCACAGATCAAAACCATCTTTATTTTAGAAATTAGTCTTAGCTGTAGTTCAGCTGAAACATTAGGTTGATGATTGATTCATTAGCTGCTGAATATTGTTTCATTTTGTTAGCTACAAACGATAATGTCTCATCAAGAAAGAGTGCCAAATCTGTGTCTAGATTGTCTGGGATACTCTTTGGAATCTTTTTGTTTTCACTTACTCAGCTGCATTCTGTGAGGTAAAGAGCTGTGGCCTGATGCTGCAGTTGCCACTTACAGAACTGCATCATATTGTGGGTACAGGAGCAATACGTTTGTGAGATCAGCAGCCCTGGTTGGTAAATGTCCATCAACCCTGTACTGTTCCTACAGCTTGAAGACAGGCATTCCTAGAGTCGTAGAATGTATGTTTTGGAATACTTACTACATTTTCTCAAATATTTATTTCAAAGGCAACCCACTGAAGGTCGATCCCGTGATGGTGGTTTACGTCTTGGAGAGATGGAACGGGATTGTTTGATAGGTTATGGAGCCAGCATGCTTTTATTGGAGAGACTGATGATTTCAAGTGATGCCTTCGAGGTGGATGTTTGTGGACAGTGTGGCTTGCTGGGGTACTCTGGCTGGTAAGTTGTCAAGTGGTACACAGTAACCGTGCTTCTGTGTAACAGAACCTTGCCCTTGGTTGCAGTGCTTCTCAGTTTTCAAGTGCTCACAGCCATCAATTAACAGTCCCATGCACTTTAATCAACAGCAGTGTTGATGTTCAAAATTGGTATTTGGAAAATTGGTGACAGGGAATGGTTCTTTATTGTGGTCTGATTGAAGTTAGGACTGAATTGAGTGTGTAGTCAATGGGCCAGGGATCTCTCCTGTTGTGAGGGCACAGGTATTCTCTTCAACAGCCAGGCTGTCCCCTTCAGTCTGTCTGCTGGCCTTCCATCCCACCCTTGCAAAGGATTATCAAACACCCAATCCCATATATCATCTTTTTTTTGAAAAGGGGAAAACAGCGGTGTCAGTGTACTTGATGCCTCCGCCATCAGAAATGAGGTTTCTGGCTGGGCTAGTCACACGTCTCCTTGTACAATCCCATGTTGAACCTCACAGGGCTGAAGAGTGAGAGTGGGCACAGAAGAATAGGAGAAGAAAGCAACGTCCCCTGCTTTCTTGTTCTCTAGCTGTGGAGTTCATAATCCCATGCATTTGGCTTTCTTTGGCTGTGCCCCTCCCAGTGCCTTTTTCTTTGTTGTTTCGTAAAACGAGTTCCTCCTCGAAGAATCAGACAAACGCACTGATCCCATGCTGGAACTTTGGAGACAAGCAGCTGTCTGTTTGGAAATTCAGCTGGCTTCTGCCTAAATGCCTTGTCCCTAGGAAGCTTCTCTCTAGACTGGGTAATGGTCTTGCTGTCTTACTCTGAGGCCTAACCCAGTACTGAGTTGGTCTCCTGCAAACAAACTGGTTTTTCATGTAGGGGAAGCGTAAAACTGGATGTCAAAGCTGTGTGGAGCTCACACATGTAACACACTGGATTTTTCTTTAACTGTCTTTTCTCTTTAGCAGTTTTGAGATGTTAGCATTAAAGTTACCCTGTAGCATGCTGAAAATACACCACTTTTATTAGAAGATAGACAAACTTCTGTTTATAGTCTTAGAGGTAAGGGAAATATTTTGCTTTAACCTGGTTTTGTTTTAGCCAAGCAGAAAACAGACTTGTGAGACCAATAGGAATTTGAAATACAATGTTCTTGCAAGCTTTGCAGAAACAGGTGACCTGAAATCCCATAACTAGGGGAAGAAAAAGTAAATGGTGCAAGTTCAGGTTACAAGTTACTCTAATATTATGGCAGGGAAAGATGGAGAGTTGGAAGAAGGAAGAGAAAGATTAATTTCTAAACCTCAAAAGAGCACAGTTGGAAACTTGCCGCGTCTTGGATATCAGTATCTATCTATTGGGAGAGGCAGGAAATTGGACTGTATTCACTTCAGTGCCTCAGGAGTGATTTTTCCATGATACAATGAAGTAGGAAAGTAAGGTGTATTCTCAGTTTGTAGATGGGTAAAAGTGACAGCTACTGTTTCTGCCCTTGGTCAGACCTCTCTTCTGAAGCGTGTGGCTTCTGGCCAAAAACCAAGCACCACCTTTGTGTGCTCACAGCAGCAGCAGTTCTGCTCCTGGGGGAGCAGATGTTCAGACAGAGGTGGGTAAACACGTGTAATCCAGAGGGGAGATGAGGCCTGCTCTGGGCATCCTGTTGTGATTGGTGATTTTCAGGTGGGCATGGTCCTGCTGGCTCTTGTGCCATAACTCCTTTTGAGAGTCCTGATTTTCTGGAGTGTGTGTTCAGTGTATGTAAGAAGTAAGGCATTTTTCTGACCCAGGTCTCTTAAAACTTTTGCAATGCAAATAACAATTGTAGGAAGTTGTGTGAAAGGAAGGACATGCCGTAAGTCAAAGAACCAACCACTTCTAACTGTGTAAAGCATTGCCTTTAAAAAGGCTCACATGCAGGTGTAGCTCAATTATTTTTTCAATAAGACCTTGACTTTCAGAGCAGTCCTTGAAGATCTTCAGAATCCACAGGAAGCAAAGGTACCTTGAAGAAAATTAGGAATTTGAACTTTAGAAGTTATACTACATTTTGTTTTTAAGGTGTTGCTAATACATTTCCTTTTTTGAAGTACATAGCAAAGTTTAGTAACTTCTTAAATAATTGTGAAAGAAACTACTGTCTCAGACAGAGCCAGACATTCTTGCAATCTGATTCTGTGAAAAGCTGTCTGATGTGTGAGAGTAATCAATCAGAGAGTTTCTGCTAAATTTTATACTGTGTCTACCAGTAGCTGAAGCAAGTGGGCCTATAATGAGCATCACAGTAGACACCAAGTCATTAAGAGAAACTTCCAAATAGGTCTTTTCAGTGACTCGGGCATTAATAAGACATTGCTGCAAGAAACCTTTTAGAAACATTGTTTGTGGCTAGAATTAAGGGCACTTGGCTTGTGGAAGATGAGCCCTTCTCTCAGACAAGGACTAGCCCCTGGGTACGTTTTTCTGCAAGATAGTAACAGCAGATCAGTGTTGGGGCCTGAACTGGTATTTTCACAGGGAAGGGGGCTGTTGTGGCAGTGACAGAATTTGTTCCTGTAAAAAATGCAGTTGAAACTTACTATGATTTACTGGATTTATGCAAATTTTCCAACTTCACTGTTGTACAGGTGCTCAGGAGAACAACTCCACTGAGTGCAATGAGCAGAATTTGGTCCTTTTTTGATGATAAGTTGAGGAGTTATTCTGATCTCTCTAGTATGTGCATTTTAAAATATACAGGAAGAAAAATTTTGTTACTGGTCCAGATTCCACCTTGAATGGCACAGTTGGCCTTTTCCTGACCAGTTTAATGTCAATTCTAATACCAAATGGTCTTTCAAGTATTTGTGTCTGTGATCTCTGCTTGACGGAGTTTTGTGCACCTTTCTGGGTGGTCCCCATCCAGTACAAAGCAGGCCCAGAATGGTGTAGCTTTGAGCCTGGGTGCAGTGAGTAGTCTCTGCTCCTCAGTCCCGAGGAGCTGTAATCAGATGCCGGACGTGTGCTCATAGCAGAAAGGATGTGTCTCATCAGGCTTCCAGGGCCTGCAAGGCTGCTCCCATTGAGAGCAACTGCTTGCTCGCCATCATAAGAGAACAGCTCCCATTTAGGTCACTTCTCCCACCATAAAATGTACCTATCCCTATAAATATGGACTAGGGGAGTAGTTATAAACCTGCATTTACTGTCAGCCTCATTCTGTACCAGAGAAGCCTGCAGGAGTTTTGCTAATTCTTCCTTAATTGGATCTTCACACTGTTAAGACTGTATGCCAGAAATACAAATTGGAAACACAGGAACGAAAAAAGAGCTTTGTTAGACCATTAGGGAGTGCTGCGTCACTTTGTGTTCCCAAAGGAGTGTCTTTCTCAACTCTACAAACACTGAAGATGGAATATACAGGAGGATGAAGAAATAGGGAGGTTGGAAACTGATTTTTATAAGAAATATTTTCTACCAGCACTGAATTTGAGTCCCAATGCTGTAAAGATGGCTGACTAGCCTATTTATTCCTTATATAGTCATGGTTATATCTATATGACAAAAATTCCCTTTCCCCCTGAACTTCAAGATCATTAGAGCAAAGAGCACACAGAATGGGTGTTAAAGCAGTTTTACTGGGTTTCTATCCTGACTGAAGTTTAAAGATGTAAGATGAGAAGTGCCTCTTTTCTGGAAAGTGAAATAATTTGAGACATTATAGAGTGAAATTGCATATTAAAAACCTTCTTTCTTCCTGACTCTTCTTTTTGTGACATATATATAACACAGAAATTGGACAGTTAACCAATTTTGTCAGAAGCACTTCGCTTTGTTCACCTCCTTTCTATCACTATGCAGTGCTGAATTTGTGTTGACATTTATGTGAGTGCTGAAGAAGCAGAAGTCAGTCCTGTTAGCTCCTGAGCACTGTGATTGCCCTCCAAGAAAAGTGCAGGTTTAACATTAAGCTCCTATTGACTTCAGTCAGATTATTTGAGGACCTAAAGCTATGACTTAAGCACTAAAATGTGTCTCAAGCATTTGGTGCTTCTAGGACTGTGGCCAGTGTTTAAATGCGGATGGTCAAAACATCAGGGCTAGTGGTAATTGGGGTTTTTTTCAGCAGAAATTATGGACCAACTCTAACTTTCTTTTTGTTTGTTTCCCTAGGTGCCACTACTGCAAATCATCATGTCACGTGTCTTCTCTGCGCATACCTTATGCCTGTAAACTCTTATTCCAAGAACTGCAGTCCATGAACATCATACCTAGGCTAAAACTAGCTAAGTACAATGAATGAACAAGATGAAAAAGACCAAAAAAAAGTACCTTAAGAATTTTAAATCCAGTATATCTAACTGGGAGGTTTTTTGGTGAACAGTAATAAACTCTTAAAACCTGAGTGAAGGGAGGTGCAAGACAGTAGGAAATTTTTCATACATATCCTCCTTGTTTTTAAGCTGACATGGAAGAGTCTGTCAGTAAAATACACTAGGAGCAGTTCTGAAGCCTTGATTAGTCATGAACAGGACATGTGGGAATTGTGGAATAAGGCCACGGTCTAGCAAAGCACACGGATCACTTCAAACAATCCCATGCTTGCGTTTGAAAAGATCTTTGCTGGACTAGGGCTTAAGCAGAGCTAAATACACATCTTATTCATAGAGGTTAAAAATATTTTCCAAACCAACATAATAAATGTTTTAAATAATACTGGCTGAATATGTTGATAATTGTGTGAGGGTGGTAAGGCCTTACAATGTCTAAACCATTTTCTGTTCCTAAAGCAATTTGTTAAAGCATTACAATTTTCTGTAGTAGAGTCAATTTTAGAGAAATGAAACTACTTTCTCAACAGCTTGAGGTCAGACATTTTGAGTGAGATTTCAACATGCAGGTGCATTTGTGTGCAAGCAGTGGTGTGCCTGTATAGGTAATCTGCTCTCAACTAAATGTGTGCAGTTTCCATGAAGTTCAGGGGAGGAGGTGACTGCAAATGTAGCAGGTGCATGATACAGCACACAAATATACATTCCATTCCTTCTGAGGGTAGTGGATCTGAAAATACACTGGCTCAAAGCCCTGAAAAGACAGGCTGCAAACGCTAGGTAGTGATGTGTGCTGTCAGAGGACTCTAGAACTTTTTTAAAATATGGACATAGCCAAAACATTTTAAGAACAAAACAAACCCAAACCTATGAAGAACAACAAATCCTTCACTGGCACTGAAGCAGGTTTAATGACCTGAAAAGATTTAGAAAGGGAACAGCTGGATTTTTTCATGAGGTCTAAGGCCTAGAACTAAAGTGGTGGATGAATTAAGAGTCATTTAGTACCCTAAACTAACGAACCCTTA
This sequence comes from Platysteira castanea, assembly GCA_013397175.1. NCBI lineage: Eukaryota > Metazoa > Chordata > Aves > Passeriformes > Platysteira > Platysteira castanea. The sequence continues at coordinate 338,754 of VYXC01000802.1, forward strand.
CTCAGCAAAGCATGCAGTTACCTTTTTAAGCAAAGGACAGAAACATGTGCAGACTTCATCTGTCCGTCAGTGAAAAGCAGGACTCTGGGGCAGTGAGGATACAGAATACTGCCTGTGATCTACAAGTCCTGAGATGCTCTTTGGCTCCTCATATGGCTGAACTTTGTGTGGTGATCCTGACGAGCCTGCTGATCCTGACACTGCTCATGCAGTCATGTTGCTACTGTTCTCTTAGCTCTTAAAGGACACAGATGAGTATCAGCCTGAGTAGGTTTCTTTTCAGCCTTCCACGAAATGCTTAAATTAGTAATTTTGTGTTTGGGCTTAAAAACCAAGCCTGAAGAAATAGATTCTACTTTTCTTCTCTTTTTTCCCCCTTTTTCTTGCAATTGGTCTGATGACAACACAGATGTCAACACAGCACAACTGGATTGGAAAATCTCTTGAAGCACCTCTTCCAGGATCCAAACAGCTCTGGGTTATTTACAAAAGAGTTTTAAGAGAGTGACATCCTCCGCACTGGAGGAAGAGGTTAACCAAAAGCCCCAGCCAAGTGAACAACCTGTGCTTTGGTGCCTGAGATGCCAGCTGCGGCTCGGGAGCACCAGCAGAGGGAGTGAGCCTCTAAGGCTGCGGCTGCTGGGGGGCACCACGCAAACCCGCTGAGGATAAGGGTCCTTGCTCCCCAGTCCTCTCCTAAGTGGTCTCCTAGGTTGGGTGGTCAGAGCTGCAGGAGAGGCAAGACTAAGCAATGTGTGCAATTACACCCGCGGAAATTGAGGCAGTTACCGCAGAGATGGAGGAGGAACAAAGGAATGTGCTCATGAGTAACCCTGTTGAGAGAACAAGTCTGTGCAGCCCTGAGGAGGAACCTTGCAGCTTGTTCACCTCAAACTGATGAAAGTGTGGGGATGAATGGGTTGGTGAGGGTGAAGGGTATCCTCTGTAATAGCTGAGGTTTAGGAAGAAAGGGGCAGCCTTAAGAATGATGGATCCAGTAGAGCATAGAAACTAGACATGTCTGGCAGTAAGTGAGGGTCACCCACTATCAGCTACTCTGGTACTGCCTACATCAGTTGCATTTACACATCGCTGCTGCCTAACCTAAGCCTGTGCCTACACTGGAGGCTTATTTGAGTGCAGATTTGAGTTGAAACTCTGATACTTACTTTTCACCTCTCTCTAAAAGGCTGCCTATGTTCCATCATAATTGACACCTGCAAGTAATCTCTTGGCAATGGAATAAGCATTACAAAACTAGCAGCAGAAACAGAACAAATGTCTGTGGATTCCTGGAATATGGTTGGTCAAAGTCACAATTCAAGGGAGGAATCTTACTGCAGTCAGGAAAAAAATACAATGCATGGACTGATGAGGTAAAATACATTCTCAGAACCCCAGAGCTGTCACACTACTTTCCTCTGGTGAGCCTCATCCTTGCAGCCCTTTGAATTATCTTCCCAGACAACCTCCCCTCCCCCCTTTTTATACTGTGAATGCCTTCACAAAGAGGTCTTACGGCAGCTCATGGCTGTACTGCTGGAGCTGGCCTTGCCCAGATCAACCCTGCCATCACTGTCTTAACTGCTGAATTAGATACCATATTCTGAACAACACCTGACAAAATCTGAGGACTGTAGTGCAAGGAGGTGTGGCTAGAAAAGTAGCACAAGGCTTTCATTCCATTGCAGCTTCTTTATTCCTTGTATATAGTGTCCAGGAGAAGCTTTCTAGAAATGCTGTTCAGAAGGAAGGTCTTGAGCATCAGTCCCAGCTGAAATGCCAAATACGATCCATCTTCTGATACGAGCTAGAGGTGTGTGCAGCTGTTGGAAAAGATACCTAACTCCATGTAGTATGTTTAGGTTGCCACTTGCTTTGCAGACAAAGGGTTAAATGCTGTGTGCCCTGTTGAGTACTGTACATGTCCAGCCCTCCTGTTTGGTTGTGAGAAACAGAATGAAGCCAGGGCTGAGCTGCAGAAGGCTATGGGGTAGAGAGAAAAGCACCGGGCTTCTGGCCAGTTCTAGAGCAACACAGGTCACTAGAGTTCAGAAATACAGCTTCACTTCAAATCATTTACATAACCCTTATATGTATTTAACTTTTTTTTTTTAAGGTAAATGTATCCAAACATAGAAATGAGAAGAATGAACTATAAAGAAAAATGAAACCAGACTGGCCAATTTTGGCATTCAAGGAGGATATATTATGAAATAAAGACATATTGAGATGTAATAATTTTAAGATGAAAGTAAAGGAAAGGGCTCCCACTAAGCACAATTGGTTTTGTTTGTAATGCCCATATCTCGTTAAGAGTTTTCCTTACAAAGAAGCTTCAATGTGCAGCAAGAGAGCTTTTAATTCGTTGGACTCCTTACTTGTTGCTTAAACAGAGAGGAAAACCAATGAAAAACATAGACTCGTGATGATGAGAAATTACTGTATGTCTTTTCTCATGTTTTCTAATGGTAAATAGAAAAATACCTGTGGTTTATAGCAAAATGGGAATATGTAATAATTAAAAACCTATAAAGACCAAAGAATATTTCACTGGTTTGTGGTAACAAATGGCAAACTAATGAAAAGTTCTGTGCACCGGACAATGGATTCGCAAGCCCTGTTCAGACCACACCTGTAAATTCTGACAGTAACTGGTGTCACACAGCTGCAAAACCAAACTAGAGGGGCTGAAAATGTGTCTGTACTTTGCCCCAAGGCTCTTGAGGATGAGGATGGCCCTAGTGAGAGGGAGCATAAGCCTTGAAACAAGGTCCCTGGCTTGCAGCCCTCCCACAGTGACCCACAGGAGCCCTCCTCAGCCATGTCTCAGCACAAGCACCTCTGGGGCTGTGGCAGGGAGCAGGTTTAGCACTGCTGAGAGCCCCCTCCAGCCGGCCTCTCCTCCCGTTGGAGCTGAGGATTGTTTTACAGCCCACTGCCGTTTCAGCAGGGCCATGGGGGCACTTGATGAATTCCCTCCTCTGGAGAGGACGTGACTTGCCCAGGGCCACAGAAAGACTGTGCCAGAACTGGGATCAGGGCTCCACGGTCCCCAGGTGCCAGACACGTGCTTGCCTTAAAGCTGAGCACTTCATCAAACCGTAAAATCTAGCCAGATGGTGACTCTTTGCTATTATCTGGACCAGTGCTGGGAGGCTTAACGTGTGCAAGGCACGGTGAGGATCCAGATTCCAGTTTTCTGTGTCTAAGGCTCAGAACCCCAGAAAATGGATCCATGTTTTAGACCTAAATGCTGCTAATTCTGACTTCAGTCCATCCTTGTCATGGAATATTTCCATCTCAGCATGGGCCCACCAGTTTCAGTGGGGGAGTTCTTTCCCTGGGAAGGGGTAGAAAGGTGCAGGAGTAAGGATAACTACTTTTGTCATTCTTACTCTGCCCTGGATATGTGGCGCCAGTCAGACTCTCTGCTTTCAGGTAGCCAAGACTGAGTGAATCAGTTTTGCCTCTCTGCAATCATTTACAAACTCACCATATGAACCTGGGAGACAAATACACCCCCTCTGCCTTCCTTGCATAGGAACATACATACCAAAACACCAGAACTCTCAGTTAAATTCTCCAAACCCAGGTCAGAGCTAATACAAAGAATTTTTGAGGTTGGATTTTTTAAAAAGTAGTCTATATGGCTTTATTCTGTTTCTGTCTCAAAATCAACAGCAAAGATTTTTGTTGTCAGCAAATGGACTTAGGCCTTTGTTCCATCTTTCAAAAACTTCCAAGCTCCTGAGCTGCCCATTGCTCTTTGCATCTTGCTGCTGGAAAAAAACAACTATGTATTTCTCCTAACTTGCCCCTTTATTTGTGTTTCCTGAGGCAGGTAACTCTGGGGTGGTTCCAGTGACCACGTATTTTTTCCAATAACTTTGTTGTGCATGTCCTTGTGCACTCCTCCCAGTCAGTATATAAACAGCATGTTAGATCCAAATCAAAAGCAATTCCCTGCTGCTAACTGCAGCAGAGCCTTTGTCTTTCACTAGCCTGAGTTTTGGGGAGCTCCTTGACCTATGCATATGCTTTCCCATTCCAGACGCTACATGGTAGTTATTGTCTACTTGACAATAAAACACTATGACCAGAGAAATAGCTCAAAAACTAAGAAAGAAATTGGTGTGCTAAATAGTGAAGTTCTAATTTCTTGATAAAATTGTGTTCTAATAATGGAAACAGTTTTCCCTTGAACTCTTGGTGAATTGGAAACTTAAACTCTGCATTCAGGCCTCCCCTGCCAGTCAGAGGCAGGCACTGAAGGTAATTCTCTGTGCTCCAGGCAGATCAAAAGAAGCTCATTATCAGTCGATCATCTAAAAGGATATGACAGCTTCACATCCAGTTGTTCGGCAGCTGAGATGCAGTCTGGAATGGATCTTTTCTGTGTCTGTTGTCTATAATAGCTTTTAGGGCTGGCTCTTCTTCCAACACACAGTACAAATCCACTGGTAACTAGTACCAGCCACACGCAACAAAAGCCAGCTAAATCTGGTGTAAGCTCGGAAATCGATGACTGCTTGCCCTTTTCTCAAACTCAAGTCAGCAAGTGTCTCCCAGGCCGAGCGTTCTGGGCAGCAGCCCTGGGGGCAGCGGTTCTTCTGCCCTCCTGCGGATGCTGATACTACCCAGGAGAGTGAATTCCCTTCCTCCATGCAGACTGACCAGTGACTAGTGTGAGCCAGCTATTTCCACTGATCACTTCTGGAAACACTGTCACTGCACTACTTTATAAACAGAAGAGAGCTCAGGATGAGCCAAATTCCTTTCACAGACGTTAAGAAGAGTAGATCATCTAAGGCTGGCTGTGCTCATCTTCAACAAAACTTGGCTTCAGAAATGTCTACAGTTACAGCATGCCAGCTGTAATTCATGTTACTTTTCTTTCCATCTAAAAGGAAGGTACCCCCTGCCCCGTGCATGTGCAATCCATCATTTGCATGCGTCCGCTCTTCTGCTCATTTTCTGCCAGATACCTGCATATGTGTCCTGCCCTAGCCACTTTCTTGTGATGCTTGTGTCAGTTAAAGGCTTTTGAAGGAACTGGTGCACGTGTTTACCTAGGCAGCCTTTTGATGTTCCTCTCCCAGTTCCTGCATCTGTCAGCATCATGTTCCCCAAGCACAGATACAGAGTTGATTCCAGAAGTCATCTGTCAGCTTACTCCATATCCTGTCCTTCACCTATACGTATAGCTTCCTCGGGGGTGTTAATATATGTAAAATAAAGTTAACATTTCCTGTTCTGGTAATAAAGATGAGTAAGTGGGGAGGAGAAGCCAGTGCAGAAACAAGATCCTTCTCTACTTCTTCCATGGGATTTGCCCAGTAGATGAAGATAGCAGAAACAGGAATAGAGTTGGGAAGGAGGGTTGTCAGAAGCATGGGTTCATACTAAGAGGATGAGGCTGCTGGCTGAGGCAAGAAAATATGGAACCACTCACAGACTGCAGCCACTGCTAAAATAATGAAGTGTCACTGTGCATTTGGCTGTTGCTAGCAATCTTACAGCCTGTGCAGAGATCCAGAAGGATCCCCTGAGTCACTGAACTCAGATCCCTGGTATTGCAAAGAACCATCTTATGTAACTCCTTTCACAAGCAATTCCCATCCGTTCCTAAAACTAATGCGGGCTGGTGTCCCTGATAGTCTATGGGAAAACTTCTGTAGAACTTCAGCCTAAAGTTGCCTTTAAGTAGAATTACCTAAATTAATAGATAACAGTTTATATTTTTTTGTTCCTGTGCCAGTAGTTTTGTTGAAAATGCTGTTCTTGGTGTTTTTCCCCAAAATATTTGTTAGAGTTCAGTATAGATTCTCCAAGTCTAGTACCAGCATAAGGAGCTTTTTATGGCAAAAAAGGTCACACCCTATTGGCACAGACAGCTGCAGAGTGGAAGACAGTCCTAGAAATGTGTTCTTCTGAAAGACCTCAAAATACCTGGATGATAAGTTGATACAAACGATCATACTTCCACCCTGCCTCTGCTTTGCTAAACCATCAAAAGAAACTAATTTTCTGTCGATCACCTAAAATGGTATGTCAGCTTTGCATCCAGTTGTTCAGCAGCCTGGAATGTGTCTTCTGTTCCCTTGATGATCATGCTCTTTGCTCCTGCACCAACACAAGTTTGTATTCTTTCTTGAATAAAAGTGGTATTCTTTTCACAATAGCAGCAGAATCCCTGTCCACTAAAAATGCATCATCTGATGCAGTGCAGGGTTAATCGCCGTATATTTAACGGCTTGTAGATGATCTGCATAGGCAAGAACTTGGCGTGAAAATACCCAGTTGTGTACTTTTTGCATCCTTGCTGAGATCTGCCCAATGTATCAAATCAAAAACTGCAGCTAGTGACTTGTAGTGCGGCCATCTGAAAACTGCCAGCCTGCAGCACAGAAGACGCTCTGTGCTTTCAGAAGGATAAAGTACTTTAATAAGTGTCACATGGGATATCCAGAAGCATGAGATTCTTTTTAAACAGGTAAGCAAAACCCAAACAAGAAACAATAATGGAGCTATGAAGGACACTGGTGATCTGAAACATTTGAGGGGGGATTAGGTAAGCAGGAAGGCAACAGCATTGATATATTCCACAAGAATATGAGGACAGCAACTAACCTGGAGAGGCAGGGAGTAAACACATTGCAACAAGTACCTCTGGTCTAACGAAAGTGCTGCTGCTGATCCTGCCCACTCATTATCCTTCACAGAGAACATACACTTTTGCATCCTGTCAAAGAACAGCCTGAGTCTCTAGACATCCAGGCTGTGTTAAATCCCGTTAGATATGTTAGATCCTTCTCATCACCCCCAGAAAGAACAGATCTCTATTTTCACAAATCCTGTATTTTCATTTTGCTCATCTCTGGAACATCAACACGAGAGCATCTCTGAAACTTTACACCGGTGAAGGTGGAATTCCCACAAGCGCAGGATGCCCGTGATGGAGCTCCTGCGGCTGCCACGGCAGGTGTTCTACCCCTCCAGAAGCCAGGCCCCTGCCTGCCGGCACCTCCCCGCGCCAGGGAGCGGCGGATGGCGAGTGCCCGCGGGCTTGTGCCGGCCCAGGGCTGCGCGCCTCAGCCCCGGGGCTGCCGAGAGTTGTGACCACCCGGGGGGAATCCATTCGGGCACCAGGTGACTCCCCGCGTACAGGCGGCGCCGGCGTCATCTCCTGGGTTTTAAAGTACCCACACACATCAAAACCCCTTAAAGGTGAGACCTGCTCACAGACAGAAACGTCCCTCAGGTTTTTGTGGGGTTTCTGCCCCCGCACAGGGCCCGGGGCTCTCCCGGAAAGGGTAGGCTGGCCCCGAGGGGCCCACGGCCTTCCCTCATGCGCCTCTCAGGGGTCGCACCATCCACGGTAAAGCCTTGGGGGAAAAGAAAGCGGGAAAAAAAACCATTAAAAAGTGGGGAAATGGCACCGTTTTGGCGGTGATAATCAAACCCCACCCGCATGGCCCGCAGGGGCGTTTAGCGGCGGGGCTGAGCGTGTCCCCTCGCTGTGGGAGCGGGACGCTCCCCGATACGGGCGATGTGAGGGAGGCGGCCGTGTCCGGCGGACGGTGCCGCGGGGGCGGCAGCCGATGGCCGGGCAGCCCCGAGGCGGCCGGGGCGGGGGCGATGGGTCCTGCCGGACAAGGCCGGGACGGCAGCAGGAGCCGCCAGGCCGCGCCGTCGAGGGAGGCGGCGGCACAGAGTCGGCCGTGCCCGCCCCGTCGGGGCCCCGGTGCGGTGCCGCCTGGAGCAGAGCCAGCCCGGCGGCACGCGGGTGGTGCAGGGAGCGGAGAGATGGAAGTTCCCCGTCGGGATTGCCACGGCCGTTAGGAAAGAGCAGAGCCCTTGCGTTGGGTTGGAGTTGTTTTTTGGTGGGGTAAAGGGCAAGGGAGGAGGAGCATCAGCCTCCCCAGGCCTTGCTCCCCGCGGCGGGCAGAGCCGGCGGGCGTCCCTGCCGCTACCGCGAGGGCTTCTGCGCCGGCTGCAGACTCGGTTTTTGCACTGTCTCTCTCCGGTATTATTTTTGCGGACCTTCTCTTGGTGCACACTGGGCTCCCCCCGCCGAAACTCGGCCTGTTACGGTGCGCAGCGGCCGCTCCGGTGCCCGCCCGGCCCGGCCCGCAGGGGCCGAAGTGCCCCGCCGGCTCCCCCGCTGCCGGCCCGCCTGGGGTTGCGAAGGCACCGCGGAGTGCCGGGCTTCCTCTTTAGCAACCTCGCCGCTTGTTTTGCTGTGTGGGGTTGGTGGTTTTGTTGGTTTTTTTCCGAAGGGGAGAGGGAAGGGGGGTAGTCTGGGTGTAGGGAGGGGAGAGGGGGAGAAGGGTGGAAAACGTTGGCTCTGTCCATGGTCAAAGTAATTCAGCTATAATCCCCCTTTCTCTTCCTCTCCTGGAGCTCTATTCATATTCTAATCACAGCTTTTCCTTCCCTAAACCAGCCACTTTTATCAGAGCCCTAGCTTTGCACTTTTACTTCCACTTCCAGCACATACAACCGCATGCAGAATAAGCAACTTTTTCCAGCCTCTGTCATGCCCCACTCTCCCCCCGCAATCCTCTAACCCGAAAAGGGATTCTCGCATCCTCGGACTGAAGCTGGGAGACACCAGCGGTTTGAAAACGCACCCGTTTGGTTCTTCATTTCTCTTGGCAATCGGATCTCCCACCCCCCTGCTTTCCTCCCGGTCCCAGGGAAAGCTCTCCGGGTCAGCCGCTCTCCGCTGCCAGACAAGCCGGTGGCGAGCGGCCCCCACCCCGCTTTGCCCTTTCTCTCTGAGGCCCGGGGAGATGCACAGGAGTCCCTGCCGCAGGTCTGCAGTGCCAGCATCGCTTGCCGAGATACTGGCAACTTCTCTCTCCCCTCACACCCCCCTTTCCTACCCACACACATCGCCCTTTTTTTTTTTTTTTTTCTCCAATAAACTAAGCTTACAAGATATTTGGGAAGCTGTGCAGCTTCCAATGCCATGTGCCCGTGAAGGATCCCAAACCAGAGCCCACCGGGAGGAAGAGAAAGAGGAGGAGGGGAGCTCGGCCGCGCTGCACGCACACCCGGCAGCCCCAAAGAGCACAACCCCAAACCTACTGCCCGTTTGAAGATCTAAGCCAATTTTGATCTCGGTCTGTAATGAGCCAAGGACCTTGGGTGGGGGCTGGGGGAGGGAAGGGAGGAGTGGAAAGACCGCTGGAACTTTAAATAAGAAAAACGTTTCTAATGCTCTAATAGAAGAGGGAAGTCGAAGTGTTGGGATTGCGTAGATCTAAGGCCCCCCTTTTTGGAGGAAAGCTTTTCTTATTCAAAACAGCATCACAATGGGCTTCACATTGAGCCTTGCCACATCCCCATCTGAGTAGCAGCCATTCATCAGGCTGGCTGGCCTATCAATGACATTTCTCCCATCAGGGCTTCTATAAAATGATGCTTTTTCCCATGAAACATCCGCAAACATTTTGACGGGTCTGGCTTTGCCCTGCTGGATTACGGAGTGTCCCTCTCTCCCGCTCTACACCCCCCTTCCCCAGCTATCTGCCTCTGCCCTCTCTCCCCACCCCCTCGCCGCCACCCCGCTCCCTCTCCCCCGCGCATCTCTGAGATAGGGGCTCTGCACACCCCGGGACCTTGGGGCTCCCGTCCCGTCCATGGGAAGAGCATGCATTGCGGGTTGCTGGAGGAACCCGATATGGACTCCACAGGTAAGTCCCCCCCCGCAGGCAGCGGGCTCGTTTCGCCCGTCAGGGAGGACTTTTCAACTTGACCGTGGCGGCGGGGGCAGCGCGGGCGGCAGCGGGGGGAGCCGCCCGCCACACCGGCCTCGCAGGCAAATGAGCCCGGGCGTGTGCGGGGGAGCGGGGTGCGGGGGCCGCGGAGGGGGAGCTCCCGCTCCCGGGCTGGACGAGCCCTACGGTTCCACTTGCAGATACGATGGAGCAGAGGGTGTTTTTTGTTTTTTCTCTCTTTTTTCCCCTCCGTTTCTTCATAGGCTGTCGGCCAGCAAACTAATTGCCTCTCCGCTTTTAGTTTTAGGCGCTCACTTAGGTTAGAGCAGAAACGAGGCGAAAAAACTGTTTGGGCGAGAAAACGACGTTTACTAGGGAAGATGGTTGGTGGGTTAGGGCAAACCCAGCACCGAGGTCATCCTGTCCCGCGGGGAAAGTCGGACCTGAGCCGATTCAGAAAGGAAGTTCGGGGAAGGGCAGGGTTGGATCTCTCTGCCCGCCAAAAGACGCGTCCAAAAGACGCCGTGGCCGGTCCAGTAACCGGGAGGGAGAACGGCGGCCGAAGTCCCACCAGCGGGCGCCGCCAGCGGGGAGAAGCCCCGGCGGGAGGGGACAAGGACAGACGCAGAGGCGAGGCCGCCCGCCCCGAGGGCCGCAGCCCGCGCCCCGCCATCCGACGGCCGCCTCTGCCGCCCGGCCCGACCCGGCGCCGGGGATGTGGGGCAGGGCCCAGGCCTAGGTGTTCCCGCTGTCAGCCGGCAGCCTCCCGAAACCGCGGCCCCTGCTCTCCCGCTCCCTCCCGCCGCCCTGCCCGCGCTCCCGCGGTTTCCACCCGCCGCAGCCCCTGCGCTCTGAGCGGAGCGCAGCCCCAGAGCTTCCGCGTGCGGAGGAGGGCGGGCAGCCGCCACAGTCACCTCTGAAAATTTCATTTATTTTATTAGAACAGGAGAACACCCCCTCCCTCTCCCCTCCCTCCCTCCCTGCCTGCCCGCCCAGGCGTTCCCCAGGCGGACCGCTCGCAGCTTAGGTAGGGCTCAGCCCGCGGACGGCCCTCCGGCCGCCCGCTCCTGATCTGCCCCGTCCTCTCCTGCAGCCGCCGCGCCTGCTGTGACCGCCGTGCCCAGCGGCTAGGTTGCCGCGGAGCTGAGCTGCCCCAGCCCCGCCGCGGGATCGGGTCCCCTCCGCGCCTCTCCGACGGCTTCGGCGGGCTGCGTTCCGCCGCTCCCTCGGTGCCCCGCAGCTCCGTCCCGGCTCCTCCGGGGTCGCCGGCGCTGTGCCGGTGTAGCTGGTGCGGGTGGAGAAGGGGCAAGGGGCGATAGGGAAGGGCAGTCCCGCCTCGGAACCGCTTTGCACCCTGCCGCCACAAACCCGCGAAGGGCTTTCCCATCCCTCATTCCCAATGCGGCCGATGGGCGGTTTGTAAAATTTAAATATTGATTAAAAACAAGANAGGGCCCAGGCCTAGGTGTTCCCGCTGTCAGCCGGCAGCCTCCCGAAACCGCGGCCCCTGCTCTCCCGCTCCCTCCCGCCGCCCTGCCCGCGCTCCCGCGGTTTCCACCCGCCGCAGCCCCTGCGCTCTGAGCGGAGCGCAGCCCCAGAGCTTCCGCGTGCGGAGGAGGGCGGGCAGCCGCCACAGTCACCTCTGAAAATTTCATTTATTTTATTAGAACAGGAGAACACCCCCTCCCTCTCCCCTCCCTCCCTCCCTGCCTGCCCGCCCAGGCGTTCCCCAGGCGGACCGCTCGCAGCTTAGGTAGGGCTCA
>VYXC01000802.1:350331-527144 GCA_013397175.1 Platysteira castanea
GTGCCCAGCGGCTAGGTTGCCGCGGAGCTGAGCTGCCCCAGCCCCGCAGCGGGATCGGGTCCCCTCCGCGCCTCTCCGACGGCTTCGGCGGGCTGCGTTCCGCCGCTCCCTCGGTGCCCCGCAGCTCCGTCCCGGCTCCTCCGGGGTCGCCGGCGCTGTGCCGGTGTAGCTGGTGCGGGTGGAGAAGGGGCAAGGGGCGATAGGGAAGGGCAGTCCCGCCTCGGAACCGCTTTGCACCCTGCCGCCACAAACCCGCGAAGGGCTTTCCCATCCCTCATTCCCAATGCGGCCGATGGGCGGTTTGTAAAATTTAAATATTGATTAAAAACAAGAAACAAGAGAGAAGGGGAAAAGTGTTGCCCGACCCGGCTCGGCTGTCCCTGCAGCGGTCCCGGCGCGGGGCGCTCGATGCACCGGATAGGCTCGACCTCTCGCCGGCCACTGGCGACACCAGCCGGGTTTGGGCCCCATTTACTGCCGGGTCCCCCGGACAAAACCCAGGCGGGCTGTTCCGGGGGGAAAGTGTTCGGCGGGGAAGGAATCGTTGAGTTCGGGTCATAGCGTGTATAGGAGCTAGGAGGGTGTTAGAGAAAGTTGTCTTCCTGTCCGGTGGCACAGCCGAGGCGGGGTTAAGGGGACTGCCGGCTGCATCTCGTTATCGAGAGGAACGGGTCTTTAGGGAAAGAAAAAAATCAAACCTAACAAAAAAAGGCCCCGCGTTTTCAGTCCCTCCTTTAAGAATTGTCCGTTCTCGGGCTGAGCCTGCGTACTATTAGTTTCTTAATTTCAGCAAGGCTGTTACAAGTGGCAGCATGATTGATTAAGATAATATTAATCAGAAAACACTTTAGTCTTGCTAAGCAGATGGCAAGAAAAGTGGAGCTTTGCAGTTGTCTCATTCAGACACCTTAACCTCCCTTTCACAGGACTTAATCCAATTAGCTTTTCTCCTGAGTTTCAGTTGTTATGTAAAGATCCTTTTGCATTGTGGAGAAATATGGCTTCATTGAAAAAAATCAGTCATGTTTTAATTTATCTTCAACAGATTTTCCCTAAACCAGAGGGATTAAAAAAAACCAAAAAACAAAAAACACCGCGATTCTAATTTTGAGGTAGGGGAACGGTTTGGTTCGTTCACCTTCCCCCAGCAGTGCCGTGTGCTTCTATCGAGTTTAGCTCCTGTTCCTCTAACCTGTAGAGTGACCCGTGGGGGCTGTCACCAAGGCCAAAGGGCTTTCTGGCCGCCTGGGCTCCGGGAGAGCCCCCAACCCCAGGTGTCCGGCGGGACAGCAGCGCCCGGCCCCGACGGCGCGGCCTGGGCGCGGCGCGGCGGCGCTTGGCCAGGAGCTGCCCTCGGGGTTCTGCCGCTGCCCTCGCGGCGCTCCCGCGGCCGCGGAGTGGGGCACCCATATAGGAGGGCCACACGCCCTTCTCGCTGGGTTTGCGGGAACTTTCATCGCATCGTTTTGCCGCCGCCTTTAACCCCGTCAGGCGCCTGCCTGCCTGTCCCCGGGGATAGTTTCTCAAGCTCGTAACTCGCCCGAGCCGGGCCGGGAGCCGTCGAGCCGCCGGGGGAAGTGTGCAGTCTCTGCCGGGCTCCCCCGCCCCTTCGCCGTGGGGCACTAAGGGGTCATCCCGGGGGGCTGTATCTGGCTTTTGGGGCTTGCGGGAGCGCGGCCGCCGCAGCCTGCCCTGCCCTCGCCCCGCAGCCCCGCCGGCACATGACAGCTCCGTGCCCGCAAGCTGCCGGAGGACCGGGGACAGCCGCACCGCCGCCCCATCTCACCCCGGAGCAGTCGGGGCTGGCGAGAGGGCGGTGGCGGGCTGGGTGCTCGGGGCCGGGGACCAAGGGGCGGCTGGGGCGGGCGGGGGAAGCTTTGCGGGTGACCCCGAGCGCTAACAGCGGCTTTGTCAGCCGCAGCCCCCCCTAGTGACATCGGCACGATGAGTGCGGGGCGCTGCGGCGGGACACGGCCCTCGCCCCGCTGCCGTGCCCCCGCGCCGCCCTGCAGGAGCTGTCCCACGCAGGAGGATGCCGCCCGCTCGGGAGCGGCGTCTGGGGACGCGAGGCTCCCTAGATTTCCCGGGGAGCTGCCAACCCTCCTGCCCCGCGGCACTCCCGCGGGAAGCCCCTGCCGCGCCGCTCAGGGAGCAGGAGCCCAGGGAAACAGAGGCGCGTTCTTGGACCGCAACTTTCCTGCACAACTCCGTAAATATCCGTCGTTATTTTAGTGTTGGAGCCAGGCAAAACCTACGCTGGTTTTCAGGCGCTAGATGGATGAAATCCTTGGGACTTGAAGCTGAGACTTAGGACCTGATCCAAAGCCCATTAAAATGAGCAGAAAGCCTTTCACTGCTGTCAAGGACGTTGGGATTAGGCCCTTAAAGCAGTTTATTTAAACCACGAAAAGCTGCTTCCACCGCCTGTGTTCAAAACTTTGTGGCAGTGGCCAGATTTCAGTCTATCGTCTTATCAACAGACAGGTGTTGCAGCGGTGGTGGGTGACCTTTGCTACGAGCTTGCCATTTTAAAAGGATCTAGCATATTAAGCATTGATTGAAGAGAATTAATGACTTTCATATCCTGGCTCAATTAATGGAATCACCAGTATTGATAATAAAAACTTGAATGCTACTTGGGAATGGAGCTGTGACATTTCAGAACATATGTATGATGCTGAAGTATGTGATCCTAGGTCCTGATTTGTTTCATCCAAACGAATTGTCGATTTTGCTTCTGAAAACTGTTTGCTTTGTTTATTGCAACACAATAAAGAGGAAACTTGCTACTGACTTTTTTCTTCTTACTTTCCTGGACTACTTTTCATACTTTTTTATTCTAATAAGGAAAAAAAAAATGTTCTTTATTGTTTTAGAATTTGTGTTTATAAAGGATCTAACCTGCTGACTAGTTAAGATGATCTAATGATTCTTTTGAATCCTAAATTTGATACGATACGGAGGTGCAGAAGAAATACCACTGGTCCTTTATGTAGTTGAACCTGAGTATTTGTCCTATGTCATTTTGCATCTTATAAAATTTCACAAATGAAAGAAATGGAGCAGGGGAAAAAAACCCCAAAAAATCCAATAAAGAATGTTTTCTTTCCTGTGAGCTGCAGAGTTTGTGCGGGCAGCGTTTGCACGGCAGGGCCCGATCCCTGGCAGCTCCTTCTGTCTTCAGCAGCAGCAGAACAGGGATCTAAACCCAAGTCCCATCACTGGATCAGGTCTTCATTCCTGAGGGGTTTTAGTAACTTTGTGAAATCTGTAGGGGTTTTTAAGAGGTTTGAAATGTGGTCAAAATTGCCTTGACCTAAGTTAATCTTCTAAGTCTGACTCAGAAAAAAAGAGTGATTTTATGATTTATTTGTCTGCCAATGAATTAATTCTAAAATTCTTAGGGGCAGTTGTGTTATTTTTCACAGCTCTGCAATATTTACCTGCAGTAAAGATCTTTAAAAGGATGGAGAGAAAAAGGAACTAAAACAAGGTTTTGCATAAGAATAGCCATAGAACTGTAGGAAATTGTTTCATTTATTTAAGTTGCAGTTTACGGTTTACAGTCCTCAAGATTTTATTTGAGTGTAACCCTCATTACAAAAGGGACTCTGGATTCTCACAGATAAAACTTTTGTGTCTGGACTGTAAAGAAACCTGTAGCCTCAAGTGGTCTATTTCAGGTGCACCTTTACCATAGTAAACATATATTGAGCAAAAGATCTCAAAATTAGAAGGGACCATTTGCTAAGTTACTTGAGATGCTGCTACAGCTGTCCCACAGAAAGTCATCGGAAGAGCGTCCTGCTTCCATCAGGGTTGTTGGCTTGCTTGCCTTTAGAAAATCAGGCTGGTTTTCAGCTGGCAATGCAGTGAGTGTGCAGGCAAGGAAGAAGGTTAGCGTAGCTGTGAAATCTGCAGTGTCTCTGCATGTAAACACCTTTGCATTTTGCTAGCTTAATTTGCAGCCGGTGTGCAAGTTAGGACAGTCATTAAGAGGTGCATCCTCTGGAATACTGTTTCCAAACATAGGATTTCAGTATAGCAAACTAAAGATCAAACCGTGGGATCACTGAAATCTGCATGGTGATGAAATGTTAGTACCTCTTCAGATCAAGACTTTTGACGAGGTGGCCTTAAATACAGCTGGGACTTGATGGTTCATAACAATGCCTTGAGAGCAGTGGTGGGCTATCATGTAACTAACTCAAATATAAGGTCAGTGCTTTGGTGGATGCTTGATGTGACATTGGAGTCCAAATAATTAGCTCACAGTTCTGTGAGCGCTGAGGTTTGTGAATTTCCTGAGTTCACCCACTTCTGTTTCCCTGCATCTATGCTGGATTTTCTATTTTTTTCATTGTGTGTGAAAGTGAATACCCAGTATGATCCACCCTCGCTGCAGCCCAGTGTCCTGGCAGCTGAGGGGATTTGATTGCTGACATACTGGTTAGGAAGATGGATAGCATAAAGGGTATTTGATGGCTGAGTGATCCTATAGATAACAAGTGTAGGAAGGGTGTGTGGTGATGATTAAGCCAGTGGAGGCCTGCGTGGGTTTTTTAAGATGTCTGTACCACTGGCATGTTTACACACATCTTTTAGATCCTGTGGGATTGTATATATGTGCCAGGGAGTTTCTGTGAACTTTGAAAACTAACACGATTTGCTGTTAGAGACAGGTACTGATCCTGCAGTGGCCCCACAAGGGAAACACCTGTTGAAGTCCATGTGTGTGCCTGAGAGAGGGCAGATGCCAAGGGTTAGCATGTAATGATCCCTCCCCAGAGTTGGGAATGTGTAATAACTTAATTGTAGCTATTTTACATGCATAACTAGCAGTACTGGCCTGTCTTCATTTACATTTATTTTCTCTCAGGAGATTTGCAGCAAGAGTAGTTTATTAGCTATAAAATACTAGCCAGTGTTAGAAATGGTGCGTAAAGTCGGCGTCAGAGTCTTTCTTGCTTGCTGCACGAGCTGTGGTTTCATTCTCTGCATGTAAACACATGTTGGATTAAATGCTTTTGACCATTCTTCTCTTTCTGATAAATTTGAAATCAGGAAAAAATGGAGAGGGATAAATAGGGCCTTGGCTCTCAATGCACCCAGTAAGAGAAGGGTCATTTGCAGCTTAATTTGCCTCAAGACTGAAATGTGAAATGCGGGGCTCAGCGCTGTCTTGTTTCCTTCACTTCAGCTACAGTTAAGCACTTTATTTCCTTTTATTGGTAATTGAAGTTAATTTCTCTTGAGATGGAAGTTGTTACTGGAACCAAGGAGTTGATTCACAGCTATGAATGATGTGTTCACAATTAATTAGCAGCTTATGCTGAGCATTTTTGTGCAGGATACCAAATATTATCATAATAGCAAACAATATATTTCAGATAACTGGCACATCTCTGAATGAGTGATTCCCTGAAACTTACAGCCCTGGGAATTAGAGGCATTCATTTCAGAGTAGTAGGGTGGGGACATATGCTGGGATTTCATCCATTTTCTAGGCTGGCTGTAGTCACAGTCTGATGCTGTGATCATCACTCTGACAGACTTTGCACTGGAGCTTTGGGTGCTCATGAACCCCATGGCAGGGACTCAAACACTTAAAAGCACAAAATCCTCTTCTCTAGAAGCTTTGATTTTCTTGCTGAGATAATATCTAGGGAAAAAAATGGTATTTGCCTGGAAGAAAGCACTACAAGTTTCAAGTGCTAGAAATTGCTGCCTTTTTTTTTTTTTTTTTTAGAATACTGTTGCTAGAAGTAGAAATACTTGTTGTCATTCACCTTCTCTTTCCTCTCTTTTTAAACTTCCACTCCTTAGAATTATACTGTCAGACTCTCCTGTTTCCTTCATCTGGTTTGGCTACTTGGGGCAAGACTTACAGATGCTCGTATTAAGTCAGGTAAAATTAATTATATGAAAAATGTCTTATACACAAATTAAAGTTTGCAAATGAGATCTACAGGTCAACAACAAAAAAAAAAGACATGAGTTTTCTATTCTTGTATAGATCTGTATGTTCAGATCTAGGTTGTGCTATACTTGTAAAGCCATAAAATACCAGAAATGCGGTGACAAGGGAAATCTAAAAGTAGTGAAAAAAGCAAAAAATAGAGGTACTACTAAACGCAACGTTAGACGGATTAACATACTTTTTTTTTCTCCCTTCTAGAACCCTTTTAATTGCTAAACTATTTCAGAAGTGTTTAAACTACCTCAGCTGCAGCTGAGGAAGGGAAATATGGAGGGAGAGTCCAAATCGTTAGTGGCATCTCCTGAGTGGTCACCCAGTGCTGGGTGGAATCACCTGTGTTGCAGAGCCAGCTCCCCCATGGTGACAGCAATGCACACCTGATTCAAAAAACCCCACAGAACACCCTTTTTACAACTAAGGACACTTTTCAGCACCCTGTGACAAAGGTGCAGTCTGCTGCAGAAGACCAAAAGCTGTGTCAGAGGACACATAGGAAAGGCTGTATGTTTTCCTAATATTCTAGGATCTTACCGAAACAGACCATTTGTTGATTAAAATTCATGGATGGTTGTAGGAAGTAGACAAAACCCTATCTTTCAAAGGGGAAAAAAATCCTCAACAACCTGACTTGTGTGGCTCCCACCCTCATCTGACATTCAGTTTAACCATGAGCATGTGGCAGGATGTCCTAATTAAGCAAATTAGTACTTAATGCCATTAGCTTCTAGGTACCTTACTCCTGGATGCTGCCATCTCTGATGCTCAGAGGAAAGTAAAATCCTTCCTGCTTCTTTAACTTTACTTAAGCAACATGGGGGAACAAAAATTCCTGGCTGGTTCTTAAGGTGACAGTGGCCTGATAGACACTGTAAAAAAAAAAAAAAAAAGAAATATGATGCAAGGCAATATGACAGTGGAGTCCTGGTCCCTGAGTGCCGTGTGTCAAGGCACAGCAGTTCTGTGATGAGAGATGCCCGCTCCTGCAATGTGTGTTCCTGGGTGCACAGGCTCGGGTGGTGGTGGAGGGACTTGCCCACCCTCAGCACAGCCCTTCACTCCAGATTTCTTGTCCGTCAGACCAGGCTAAGCAGCAGGACAGAGATTTGCTGGCTAACAAGCTTGGCACCCCAGGGATAGCAGGAAAGGAGCCGTGCCTAGTGCTGTGTGTGAGACAGAGGTCTCACTGGGGACAGACGTGGTGCATGAGCCAGACCAGGAATTCTCAGCATGATGGGACTGAAATTTGCACTTTGTATAAGTAAAAGGCTGCTTCTTTTGGGCCTCTTGGGGTTAAGGGTAGAATGAACTATGTTTTAGTTATCAAGGAAAACTTGGCCTTATGAGAGGCAGAGTGCAAATGACACATTTGCTAAATGGTGTGTTGTGTTTGCACACCAGCCTCTGTCCCAGCTTGGCCTCCTGGGTGCTTACTGTGTGACACCGAAATGTCTTAACTCTGGAGGTCTCTTCACCACTCCTCCTCTAAGTCCATGGCAGAACAAGACAGCTGCCAGGTGAAATTTACTCTGTGCCTTGTGTAGGCTGAAAGCAGGGACTGTTCCCAGCAGGGTGCTCTGCTCCTCTGTCAACTGTGGCTGTGCTTCCTTTTTCCCAAGCAGTGGCAGTAATGCATCCCACTGGCTGGACTGCCTGGCTATCACAGGTTTTCCAGAGTTGGAACTCACATTCCTATCCTAAATGTAGAGTCACAGGGACAATAGTGGTGCAGGGGCCCCTCTAATGCAAACATTTTTTAAAATGAGTTGTGGTAAGGGCAGCAAATGGCCTCCATTGTAACAAGGTGGGGAGAAGTGGGGAGGACTGCATTTACAGAGCAGTTTAATCACATGGATGGAGCAGCGTGTTCACCTCTCCTCCTTGCTGGGTCATTTCCACTTTGAGCTCTGCAAACAGACCGTCTATTGAGCAGTTAGTATTCAGTGCTGAATATTCAATACTAGACTCTTGTTTTGGTGAGTCTTGGGCAAAAAAAGAAGGAGGAAAGAAGACTTCTCTTTTTTCTCATGTTCCCTCCCTGAGTTTGCTTTGCATATTGTTCAGAGGAGACTGGAGTCTTCTCAGAAGAGCCAGGCTCCTAGTTTTAAAAGCACTGGTCTACTTTCATAGTACTTTCTAAAGGAATGGAAGACACAGTTTGGAAGGGTCTAAATTCATACAAGGTTTACAAATCTGTAAGTCTAGGCACATCAGGACTTAGCAAAGACTTTTTGTCAACCATATTTAGACTGTAAAGCTAATAGCATGAAATGCTAGTTCTGTATATACAGATTAGTTCTGAGGGGTATCAGTCTTTGTGGGGGGATGGTATGATGATTTATTAATGCCCTCTCTGCTAGTTTTTTGGTAGGCAGATATTCTCTGTGTTCATTCTGAGAGCTGAGAGAAACAGTGTTCATTTGTTTCTGCCTGGTGTGCTGTATTTGGTTGTGAATGATGTGGTGGCTGCATCCTTAGACGGTAGTGAGCAACAGCTAGATTTGGAGTACACATCCATAAAGGGAGAAAAAGGGGCCACCATTTGAGTAAATGCGGTATCTCTATCCCTTGGTTCACACTCTTTTTCAGTGAAGTGATTGTCTCTTTCCTACTGCTACGATTATGTCCTAACACCTGAGTCATGTGTTCTTTGCACATGTGTGTCTGTCTTCCCATGTTCTTTCAGTCTGCTCAACTGGATGCTGTTTCTAATGAGAAATATTTACTGTAGCCTCATTCCTTTAGGAGCTGACCTCTTTCCTCCTGATTAAAAAAAAGTAAAAACCCTCTATAGTTACTTTCTTTTCTCCTATCCTTTATTGCTGACCATGCCCTTTTCTTTCTCATTCATTCTTTTGTTTCCTTTCCCTTTCTTTCTCACCTCCTTTCCAAAAACCAGCCTCGTCTCTCCTCTCTCTCCCCCCCGAGCCGCACAACCAGTGTTTTGTGTATCCCCCACCCATATCTCACATCTTTTCATTTTGTCATCTTTGTGGGCCTGTCTTACTGATGTACTACCATCTCTGTGCCAAATTGGCCTGTCTGCTGGATTCATCAGCTCCTGAGGCAGAGGGAGGCATTTCATGGGTACTTGATGCAAATTCTGTTTCTTGAGCCACAGCTCTCCTGCTCAGCCAAATGATTCCAGCCCTGTGCAATGGTGAAGCAGAGCTGAATTAAGGATTTGAAGACTCCATGTCTTCTCATGCACACTGGTGAGCTGAGGGACCATGGCAGCAGCTGGGAATGTTTAACCCAGAAGTTAATGAGCAGAGACTGCTGCAGGGTGTAAGAGATGGGAGAGGTACCCAGAATTTAAGGGTTTGTGTCTCACGTTAATTCTATAGCATAAGAAGTTAATGGAATTTGGGGCAAAAAGGGCGTCAATAGATTCTGAGCTTTATTCTGGGAAAGAATAGATCTGGCAATGATCAAGAGGCGTGTTTGCATTTCCTTGGAAGGAAACAGTGCAGCTAAATTGGAGACGATAGGCATTGCACTGGTTCATGCAGCAAACCCTGAAGGACTGAGGAGCTGTAACACGTCCTGTTGTTGGAAGCATGAGGGCACAGTTTGCTGCGTGCAGGGTTGGTGCTTGGAAGGCACATGGTGTGTGTGATGATCTTACCGATGGAAAGATCGATGTTGCACAGCCGTGTAAGTTAAAGTTCACCCCTGGGAGAGCTGAATTGGTCAGATACTGGTGTCACTAAGGGAATGTGAGGAAATGTCACTGCACTGAAATCAGACCAAGTGAGGTTTGCTTTGCCGCTAGATGAGGAATGGCCTTGATGAAGCAAAAACCAAGCAGCTGTTTACTGGTCTGGTGAAACCTGCTTTTCAAAATGAAACAATAGGTAACATCTCTGTGTGACTGGGAGAGGGAAAGGGCTACTCCTAATTAACATGCATATTGAGTTGGAAATGCGATAGCAGTATGTTATGTGATTCCAGAGACGGGGACAGATAGGAGTTCACAAACCTTGTTTGACCCAGAGTGGAGGCTGCCCTAAACACCAGAATCAATATGCAGAGGCTTCTTGTATTATAGGGCTTCTGAGCATGCTTTATCTACATTTGGGATGCACCTTCTTAACAAGGAATATTGTTGACGGAATACTTAAATGAAAGCATCACATTAAGATGAACTTCTGCACAGAGTGCAGCATAAGAACAGAGCATCTCATAAATTCCAGCTTTCCTGCCCAAGTATTCTGGAGGAGTTAAAAATTATTAACTGTGGTGCTTTTTGTTTTCAGTTTAAACATGGCTTGTCAATTTTTAATATACTTTATCAAATAGTTCAGTAGAAAATCAATACTGGCAGTGAAGACCTGGCTAAACAAAACAAAACAGCTCTCTCACACTCAAGAGAGTTATTCTTTGCATTCTTATGATATCATGGTGAATCTTCACAATGCTTTACCAGAATCATGAGTCAAAGAAAAAGGACAAAAACATTCCTGCCAGCATCTACGAAGTGCCCTGGACCAATGTCCATTAACCTTGAAATAGTTCCAATAGAATTGTATGCCAAGAAATGAGAACAAAAGAAAGGACTGCAACAAGAGTGCCCGATGTTATTCCCTGTTGGAAATGAAATGAAAAGTTAGATCAGCAAACAAAACACCGAGGTATCTGACAGCTTGTCAGGGTAGCGGCTCTGCCATCTGCACCAAGGCCATGTGTCACTGTCATCCCTGAGGAGCAGGTCTCTTGGAAGAACAGAAGATGGCTATGCAGGACCGAGGAGGACACTGGCATGATTTCCTGTGGAGCTTGAAGATGTTCCTGGCAGCTCGCACGCACCGACTGAAGGGTGTGTGCCTTGCCAGCCGATGGCACTGAATGAGACAGCAAGGAGCAAAACCAGGCTCTGTATGGCAGATCCTCCTCCATGGTTAGAGAGGAGCTGGTTTCTGAACTAGGAGTGTCTATGTGCTGAAGCAGTCACAGGGAACAGCAGCTGGACAGTGACCCTTGTATGGTCTCACAAACCTTTCATTTGACAGGGGAGAGGAGGAACATTTTGATTACATCACCTATGAAAACCTAAATCTTATAAAATTACTGTGTGATTGGCTGTCCCAAGTAGCTTGTTCTGCTTGATTTTAGTTGATTTTGGTAAGTTTTATGTTCTCAGTGGGAGCCAGTGGCTGCCGAGCCATCATGTCACAGACACGCAGTTGTTCATAACAATATGCAGAGGCTAAGCAAGGTCTGGTTTAGGTCTTGCTTTTGCAGTAGACTGAGGCTTTTTAGATAAAGTGATTTTTGTTTGCTTTCTTTCAAGCAGTGTGGTTCTTCAAAAGCTTTAAATGTGCTGCTGTAACCAACCTGCCCAGCACTCCAGCGGCATTACACTTCTCAGGTGGCAGATGTGCCTGTAACCAGCAGTGCTGTGCTGCAAAGTGTGAGAGAGATACAGAACATGAATCCTGCTTCCACTCAGACCCGATGTTGTATACAGAAGGTACTTGAATAGGTTTTTAGTAGTTTGAGGGTCAGACTTCAGGTTTATCTCCTGATCATTACTGCTGAGAGAAAGGGATCATCTCTTTTGCCTTTAAGGGGCTGTTTTAAACTAGTGATTTGTCTTATAAGCTGATATGACCAATTGCTCCAAGACGTTGAAGTGTTACAAGACGTAGTCTTCACCTGTATTCATCAAAATATGAGATGTACTGGCTTATTTTTCCTTACTTTCATTCATATAGCATTTAGAAATTAGATTTGCAGAACTCTAAGGGATGGCCAAAGCAGGCAGGCTGCTTAGACATTATGAATATAACAGCTGTAGAGATTAGAAGTTCTCTGTCCACAGCAGTGGTGCAATATGGAGAGCATGAACAGAGAGTTTTTGGGGTGCTGGCATGTCTCAGGCCATGTTCAGCAAGAGCAGCTCTGCAGAGAAAAGCTCTGCAAACCTCAAAAGGATCTTGCAAACCTCAGCACTTACTCTTGAGACAGAAAACAGGAGAAGCTGTCAGGGCAGTGATGGTTTCCTTAATAAGAAAAGATATAGAATGTCATCCCATCAACTCTCCTGCTGGTACCATGGGCTATCAAAATGGAAATGGGAGGTTCCATGACCTTCATCAGCCTCTTGAGCTTTTGAGTTACTGCTTTTACCTGCTAAATCTGCTATTTGCAACCACTTTCTCTTGGCCTAACAGATCACATGAGCAGCTAGACAGTGTTGCTGGCCAGCTTGGTACTGAGACGCTTGGCAAAGAGATGCTGCAGGAAGAGATGAGGAACTCTTCCCTTGAGAACAACGAACAAAAAACTCAGAGGGGTACTAAGACTCCATATGCATGAGAGGAGTTCCTCTTCTGTCACTGGAACTGTAAAATTAAGTCTGTCATCACTGTTAAATATTCATTTTTCCAGCAGGTCCTCTTACAAATCCACTAAAATTTGGTAGTCCCTTTATGCTCGAGTTATCTACCTTTAGATACTTTTGCTCACAGTAACTTACAACTTTTTTTTAAATTTGCCTTGAGAAACTGGGGCAAAAAATTACAAGAGCAATCATGAATAATGATAAGGAACTGGACTGTTGCAGCTGTGCCATCCAAGTTAGTATGTAGCTCAGGCAGTGGTTTAGTTCCTAGCCAACCTTATATTCTTATTCCAGTAATAACTCTATTTCAGTGACAAGCAAACTTATATGGAAGAAGGACTGGTCTGTGTGTAGCTCCCTAAGTGAATTGTCATGCTTGCTTAAAATTTATAGTATGAGAGCCAATCTAGAGCTGAAGGTACATGAGAGGGATTTTCATGCAATTGCAATGGTTTTGGTGAAATAAATGATTGTGAAAATTTTGTCATTACCAAGGCCTCGGCTATCTCTCTAGGACATGGGGATTCTCATCTCATACACTTTAAAAATACGGTGATCCCCAATTATGCCAGTGATATGACCACATCCAGATGAGACGAATCAGAGGATATGACATAACTATGGAAAACCAGTACTGTTTGTACCGATGTAGGGAATGAGGTGAGCAAAATGCAGCTCAGATTAGGTGACCACAGAGCTTCACTCTGACTATAAAACCTCTTAATCTCCCTTCAGGACATGCACACGTGCCCACAGGGTGGCTCTGGGTACAGCCAGTTCCAAGCTGTGTGGCCCAGCCCCCCCAGTGCCTGTGGCCACAGTGGCTCACAAAGGCCAGAAGAGGCTGTGATTACAGTGGGGCTGTTCCTGCAGCAATTCTTGATCCTCCTGGCAGGACAGCAGGAGCAGAAGCCACTGTGGCTGTGATCAGACCCACCTCCTTTTCTCTGCAGAGAGGAGCCCGAGTGGCTCTTGCCCATGTGAGAGTAATGAGTGCTTTGGGCTGCAAATACACTAAGCTAGTAACCAGTGCACGAACCAGAGGGAGTAATTATCTCATTAAATGTACTGCCAGTACACAGGCACCTCTGCTGTATCACCTCAACTCAGGTTCTATAGGGAGCAGCCTTTCAAAGGTGTCTTCCGGGAGCAAGCCTTTCCTTCTGAAGGAGATAACATGTCAAAATAGTTTGTCAAAGATATATTTAAAGAACGTTTGTGCTTCTCATTTCTTATAGTTCATGAAAGTTCCTGCCCCTCAGCAGCTCTTGTGTTTCTGTCTGGGGAGTCCCAGGCCTGCCTCCCCAGCTCAATCTTTGAAACACCGTACAAATAAAAATATGCTGTTTGTTGAAAAGAAGTCCCTTGGTGGGGATAGGGTGAAGCTACACAGGCTTCTGCTCTGCCCACTTTTGAAAACAAGTTCAGTTTGAACTTCTGTTGTTAAAAGTGTGGTGGGCACATGGAATGGAAGTGAAACACTCTGGTGCTTGAGTGTCAGTGGACGTGTCAGTCTTAGAAAGATTGGGATCAAGAAGAGAAGAGGCAAAATTAGGGCCAGATATAGTTCCATAGTTATTTTTAATTCGTCTTTCAGTATTTAATTTGGAACAATTCTGTTTTTTTGTTTGTGTTATAGTAAGTTATTCTGTCAGAAAATTTACACTAGAAAAATTATTGTAATTTGAGTAATGAGCTCCTTTCCCTCATGTAGGAATCCCACAGCAGATACAAGGTATTTGTATTTAGTGGTATGCAAAATTATATAACAAAAATTTTAAGGCTGAGGGAAACAGTTGTGTGTTTCACTACAGTTCACTCTTGACCTGTGCAAAAGTAAATAGTTGCGATGATACTTAAGGATGGATCTTCAAAATGCCATTAAAAATGCTATTTTCTTTCTTTGCTAGTAAGATTATGATAGTTTCCATACTGTGTCACAGTTACGAGGATGTGGCTGTACTACATTTTACTACTAGATATTCCTAATCTTTTTTTTGGGTTTTCATTAGTGCTGATCCTTGTTCAAACCACTGCCCCAGTACAACTAAGGAGGGTACAGTATGCTGAGACTCCTTGTGGGAAGGACTCCTAGAGGGGGAGAGGAAATGCCTTAAGGCTTGGTACACTAAAAACACAGCGATGTATTAGACAGGATGTGTTTTCTTTTGTGCTCACAAGCACTTCCCATTAGAAATCTGGGGTTTCTCATGTTGTATTAACGATTTGTCATCTTTATCAGGTCTGATGTGCACTTCTGCTTAGTCACTGCCTGAACTCCACATCATTCTGTGAGTTTTCCTGCTGTGAAATCCTGCCTCTGAGAACTTTGTAAGGTCCAAGTGCAATAATTAAGCTTTAATCACAAAAAACCTTCCATCCCACATGACTCAATGCATGCTTAGAACAGTGATGTAATGTAATTGGTGCCGGCCGTTGGATGGAACTTCAGCCTGGAGAGACCAGGGGTTCTCCGTGGGCCTTTTCCTGCAGCTGGGCTGCCTGGGACAGTGTCATGAGGACAAGAGCATTCCACATGTAGAGGGCTCTGTCCAGTGGGTTCCTTAGGCTGGAACAAGATCTAATGTTATTAACTCTGAAAGAACTTCTAAAAGTCAATCCCAATTTTGACTTTTGATTTTGTCCACTCTGCCTCTTTCTTCTTTTGTTTTGTTTTGGGCAGGTGTTATTGTGTCTGGGATCTGCAGGCTCCTGATGGGAATATTTAAAATTTTAGCAAAACTGTAGTTGTATTTTCTTTTAATACCCGAAGACACTGTTATTATTATTGGGAATTTAAAGCCTTGAAAAATGTTTTTCTTTATACAAACAGTAAAAACCAGCTACTTATTAAATGAAGTTATATATTAGAATATTCATGTATTTATACTTGAGAATTTGGTTTATGAGCTAATACAACCTTTAAATAGTTAGTTGGTTTTGTCACATTTTGTCATCTGCCAAATAATTTGGAAAATTTGCCATAAACTCCCTAGCATTTTTACTCAAAAGAGTTAGTTTTCTTCATTCTTTGCTGCCAGACAGGTCATGTATCTTTTCAGGCCTGAAGAATTTCTATCAGCTATTTAAATGCAAGGTCACAAAGAGAAAGCCAGACTCAGGCTGCAGTAGGCTGAACCGAGGTGATTCAGGACCAAAGGAGCTGCAGC
Organism: Platysteira castanea; assembly: GCA_013397175.1. NCBI lineage: Eukaryota > Metazoa > Chordata > Aves > Passeriformes > Platysteira > Platysteira castanea. Next base: position 365,825 of record VYXC01000802.1, read on the forward strand.
ACATAATTAAACAGTAACTGCACCCTGCTCCAGACTTTGTAAGTGCCAGTGTAAACTGGCTGTTTTCCCGTCAAAAAGGGGAATGTGCGCAGTTATCAGAGACTCTGCGTGAACAAGGATGATAAAAATAGTTATCCACTGATGCTTAAAAAGTTTTTTTTCCTACTACTTAGGCAGGGAATTTGACTAAAGATGGCTGCTGCCAGTTCCCTGCTGCCGAGGGAAGAGGATGCATCCCAGCTTCCCAGCTCTTGGTGCCGGCAGGAAAAGAAAGGGCAGAGCTGGGCATCGGTCTCCCCTTGGCGCTAATGGCAGCCGCCTTTGCTTTTACTCCCTGCAGCTGGGCTCAGAGCCAAGGGAATTATATACAGCCATGGCTGTGTGCTGAAAGGAGGAGGAGGAGGTAGGGTAATCTTTCCCAAGGCTTCTTGCACCTCTCTCTGTTATTGCCCTCAGCAGCAAGTTTCTCTTCACCTGTAAGACAGCTCACAGTACTACAACGGGACTGGAGAGATGCTATGAGCTCAGTTTTCGAAAGGCAGTGAAAGAAATCTGGCAGAAAGCAGCCGTATCGTTGTGTTGGCCTTCAGACAAGGAGGTGATACAACCCGACCCCATGCAGCTGAGCAGCACAAGCAGGGAAAGCCTCCGAGTCGCTGCCGGCTTGTGGGTTTGTAGCTGAGCAGGGGCTGATTACACAGCACAGGCCCTTCTGGCAGGTTTTGTGTCCTGGTGTCAGCAGCCTAACAGTGATTTTTATACAAGGCTGTGTGGAATTTGATGGGAGAAGAAATGTCCTTTAAAAATCTATTGACAACAAGTGGGTTTTTTATGGTTTTCAGAGAAGTACCTCAAAGGAGCAGGCTGTGTGGCTGTGAGGCTTCTTAGGCACAAGTGTGATGGTGAATGAGGAAGATGCACACAGGGACGTGCTTGTACTGATGAAGGCAGCACTGCAGCATGTTCGTACTGTGAATACGTGGGCAAAGAGGCAGAGGGAGGGGAATAGCCTGGAGCTGCCACAACACTGCCTGCAAACCACAAGCACACAAAGCAACAGTACCTGGAGTCTTGTGGCAGGTCCTGGAAATCAGCTCTGAAGGGTTCTCAGCAGACCCTTTCTGAGGCTCTGCACAGGTGCCATTGCCCTTTTGTTTACATGGCGGTGGAGGGGCTGTGTACAGAGGAATATGCACAAGTTTATGCAACTGCCTGGGTTTAAAAAGCGTTTTTTTTCTGCAGGATGTATTTGGTCATGACTATTCATTTATTTGTTTTTTGGCATCTAGTGCTGAAATGAAGTCATACCAACTTTTATCTTCTATAAACCAGATGGGCAGCTTTCCCAAGACGCTGGGTTCCTGCTTTGCCTTCAAGCCTGCTGCTGTGATGGGCTTTTGCTGGCTGGCAGACGGCTGCCTGTGCTGTGCAGGTAGCCTGGTGTGTGGTGGAGGGGCTTATGGAAAGGAATCTGGAGCTGTTTCCACGTCTTTGAAGGTGTTTCTGGCTCTGGCAGTTTGCTGACAGCGAGGCCTGTTTCCCCTTATTTCTTGTGCATCTCTTTACTCAGTGGGGTTGTTTCCTGTCGTAAGTTGCAGGCTTGCCTTGCAGCCTTCCCACCTATCCCTTCTTTTTCTTGCTTTGACCACAGGGAGCTCTCTGAGTGTAAACTCATTTCTGACCACGTTCACGCCCTTGAAAACTAATCTTATGAGGGAGGTCAATTTATTGTAGCAATACCCAGGGATTTAGGCAAACTCAAGAACTCATATTTCATACTTTGTCCAAGGAAACACCTAAGAAGGTGTAACTTTTGCCCTGAAGACCTGTAACAGTATATTCTGCTGAGCCTGGTGCATCCTCTAGAGTCATCAGGGGATGTAAGTTACAGCTTCCGGGAAGAACAGCGGATTCAAATAAGTGTAATGCTGTAGGTAACTCATCTGACTGGTGGGAATTAATTGAAAAACAGGGAGGAACAGGAGTGGTTGCATTTGCACTGTGGGATGACAAAGGTTTGAGCAGCTCAGTGGTTGCTGGCTTGCTACATTGGACTTGTACCAGGGAGGAAAAGATCTCAATACTGCCTGGGACTCCACCAGTGTGAATGAGGATGTAGGAGTGGGCTTCAGAGAGCACCATTTGATCCTTGATTTAACCAAAATTCACACGAATGATTGATTTTATACCCATTTTCTTCCAAAACCAGTGGGAATACTTGAGGATATAAGCCTTTGCCAGACTAAGACTTGGAAAGTAATACAATTTCTGTGTTTCAGTTGATTTTTATTTGTTAATGTATCATGTGATGGGGGAGAGAATATTCTGAGGACCTTTGTTTTTTCTGGTACACAGAAGTGTTTCAGCCTCTGTGGTTTAAAAGCAAAAATAAAGCCCCAAAAAATGGAAGTAGAAAGCAACGGCTAAGTTTGAAAGCAAGAAAGGATTTTCTTGCTAAATAACCTCAGACTAAGCATGTTCTAACAGAAGTGTTAAAGATCACCATCTGTTGAATGCTGGCACTTTATTGAGAGTTATCTGTTGCAAGTTTATATTTTATGCAAAGACAAACACACAAAAGAGCATCTTTGGGTTTTTTTGCAGAGAGTTGGATTGAACGATGTCTCAATGAAAGTGAAAACAAACGTTATTCCAGTCACACCTCTCTGGGGAATGTTTCTAACGATGAAAGTAAGTAGCTTGTCATTCATTTAAAGTCAGTGTGAACATGTCCAAGTGCTCATTTTTGCTATATAAGTTGCTACATCTTGTTGATATTTTGGTACTTTGTCATTTAAAGAGTCAGCTCACTTGATATAGTTAAAAGTTTTATTAGTTTTTTTTCTGGAATATTTGCATTTTTTAGAAGGAAATAATACTATCTATTGGTTAAAACAGACAGAAGAATTCGTGTCGCTGAATAAAGGTTGGATGACCTCTAAAATGTGCTGTTAGTATCAGCCTAGGAGCAAAACCACCTGTTTTGCTTTTCACTGGTGAACAACGTGTGGTCAAAATACAGGAAAAAAGTGTGCTGTTTTCCAATACTACTGTATCAAAACATAAATAAGAAGTCTTTCCTTTAAGAATTAAACAATCGTGAGATTAAAAAATCACATACTAAAACATGTTATTTCTTTCTTTTTAGACAGAGAGAGAAAACAATGATCAATCTAGCTGATTTTAAAATAACCATTTTTTTCTTTTCTAGTGATAGTGATTTTAGATCTTGATTTTTAGCAATAGCAGGTAATCAAAACAACTTCAAAGTAATTTAAAATAACCTAATTGTTTATTTTTAAAGTTGCAAGACAATTTCTAGCTTACCATTTAGTTTTCCCTATTTATGCAATTTCTAGTCTGCTTAATTTGCCTAAAGCAAAATACTCTTCATGCTAGGTTTCCTCTCAGGACTTCATATATTCGTGTTACAGGATATTAACGCAGATTGAATTCTTTAATTCAGTAACTAGTAATTTACATTTCGTAAATATGAGTTTAGAAAGTATATTTTAAATAACTTAATTGCTGAAATTCCCTTTTAATTTTTTTGCATTTTAAGAGAATTATTTATTTGAACATCATGGTAAAATTACATGCCCTGTAGCACAATGTTGTAATGGATCATGAAATTTGCTGTATTGGGTCCTTACTCTTACTTGCCTAGGGATATCTTCTGAGGCAATATTTCTGAAGGAGAAGGAAGATGTTTGTAGAAACATGGTATTTATTCATGACTCCCAAGCTAAGAACAGTGGACAAGAATCTTTAAAGATAGACAGTGAAACTGGGAGATGTTTGGGGTTTTTTGTTTTTAAAGATTAAGGAATAGAAATTAATTTATCTTAAAAAAATACAGTAGATTGTAGTGAAAATACAAACATCAGCTTGTTATTTTGAATTTTATGGGAACCTGTGAGATATACAAAGTTCATTTCACTCTGATGCTATTGCGAAAGTGGTGGAAGAAATCTGTAGTGAGAGAGATGTGTCTTCAAACTCTTCATAGGGTCAGAATTCAAGATTGTTGTATGTGTTTTAAATGTGAGCATGAGAAACTTCCACATAGCTGGGGCCAGTAAGAAGAGGGGCTGTGTGGTTAACAAGAGCAGGTGTTTCAGACAGTGCCATTGAGAAGATGGGATGGTGGCTCATTCTGTTTTCTGGTTCTGGAATTAAGGAGCAAGCCACGATAATGAAAGGCAGTGAATTTAGAACTGATAAAACAAATACATAAATGAATTTGTTCCACTATTCATGTGCAGAAGACATTGTCACAGCATATAATGGAAACCCAAATGAGAGGCAGAGTTGATTTTATCTAGCTTCCTTCTTAATAGCCAGTTCTTCCAGATGCTTCCTTTGCACTGATTACCAGCATTTCTGCAGTGCAGATAAGAGGATTAATCCACCTGAAAAGTCACCCTTGTTTTGAGGAGGAAGTGAGGGAGGGGAGAAGGTGTAGAGGAGGGAGTAGGAAAGCAAAGTAAGCCACAGCAGCAAGACCAATAATCTGTGAAATCCAGAACAAACTAGAAGTTTCACCATAGAAATCATTGTCCTACACGGTCCTTTCTAGCCCTCGAGTTCTTTCTAAGATTCGTCTGACAGTGCCCACACAGCAGCCAAGAAGTTTCCAATCCATTGTGTCACTCTTTGTCAAGCCTCTGTCATACATTTACAAACAAAGCAGGAGGCAAAATGTTTTGAGAAAACCCACATAACGCTATTTAAATTCTTCAGAATGGTGGTAAAATTGCTGTTTGTCAGTGTAGCTCCAGTTTCCATCTGCAACCAAAAGAAAGCCTCGTCCACCTTTCTCTTGACCAGATTTTTTGTCTCTACATACACGAGGAAGCTGTTGGCTGGACTGCCAGAGAAAATGTGGGTTTGGTTTTCAATTGGGATGTTTTTTTGGCCTTGGCTCCACTGAAGATTATGAGAACTTGCGCTGTGAACCGATAATGTTCTTACAGAGCATAACGCTTGTGACTGTTTTTTTTCTGGATGATTTTAGAGTTCATAGGGGTTTAGGACAGGACTAATAGTTTTGCTGGTCTCCTTTTCTATAGCTGAAGTATGCTACAGAACCATACTTCAGGCCACAGAGGTCCTTTTCAACCTTCCATTCTTATCCAGAGACCTCCAGGCCTCTTGATCCTGTGATGACTCATAGCCATATGTTATGATCTCTGTGCTTCCTGGGGTGCTTCTTACCCTTTTGGAATATTTTATGACTACTTCCAAACCACAACTTTTACATTCTAATACAAAAATTATCACTAAATTTTATTTCACTTTCTAGTTTTTAAAACATCTTTCCTGCTGCCACTTCCACATTCCACATTAGTCAAAAGATCCACAGGAAAAGGGAATGATACAACCTTGTAAGCAATAATTAAAAAAACCCAAGCCCATAACATTTTCTGTGTACTGTGCATTGAACTGGATTATCCAAATTGAAACAGAGGTCTGGAAGAACACAAATAAAAGCTTATGAAAGTTTCAACTTCAGTTCCATGGGGAAGGAATTGTGATGTTACCTGATGAAGTGGAAGGGTTGCTTGTCCAAATTTTCTGGCTTATTTGAAGACATGAATGTGTAGACAGTTCCTGTGAGATAAACGAAAATATTCAGACTAGTTTTTGTGCTTCAAAAGTGGTGTTCAAAATCCACATTCATACTGGCTGTAATGGACTTATCCAGCAGCTTCTTTTTTTGTTTGAACTAAACCTCTTATTCTTCCATAAAAGAAAAAGTTTAAAAAAGAGCTACTTGTTTTCATTGAAATTTTCCTTGGAGAGAATTCTTTCTTTTTCAGTCATACCTACTCAGTGAGAACTATGCTCCCAAGTTTCTCAGAGGGTTTTAAAACTGTTCTAAAAGCATGGAATACATGCTAATGAGCCTGAATCTCATTTATGGCTGCATTTAAAACACAAGATAGCTTCATACTATAATTTAATTTCAAGCTACGGCCAAATAACTTCTGAGAACACTTAGAATCTGGCCTGCAGGGGCTACAGAAGAAGAGTCAATTCCTCTGAAAAATGTGGAGCTACCTGAACTAAGGGAAGGATTTTATCCGTGTAAAGATACTAACAGCATGTTAGCTCCTTAGTGGTTTTGAGACACATGCAGGCAGCACTGGAAAATACAGGGCTCTCCAATTACCTCCACAGTGGAAAGAAGAACTTAGCTCCATTTTAATTATGACAAACAGACTAACTTTAGAAAAAGGTGTCTTCACTTTGGGTTGTTCCGCTCACTGTGTTGAAGGCAGCAGGCTCAAAGCTGCTGAGCACAGCTCCTGTTGTCTCCATGTCCTGCACCAAGAAGCAAGAAATCCCTTGAGCTGTACCTAGAATCAGACACCAAAAGTTAGAGGATACCACTGAGAGCTCTGGGAAAGCCACAAAGATAGAAACGTGCACAAGATACATACAGGACTCTACCTGAGTGGCTTTGAAACAGAATTTTGAAAGTAAGATGGGGCTTTTAGCAAAGAAACTTCCATGGAGTTTGGGAAGAAAAAGATTGTCTTATATCTCTGGGAGCTAAAAAATACTGTTTTTCTAGACCATCAATGATCCCTGGTTTTATTATGTTTGAAGGCCCCTTCTAGGCTGAGAGTTTTACTTGCAATTGTCTAAGCTATTACCTTCATAGCTTCAGATGAGTACCAAGTTTTCCACCTAATCAGGTACCTTGAAGACACCTTTCCTTGGGATGCTGGTAGTCCTCCTACTGGCAGAGGAGTGAGCACACTAGATGGGCTTCTCCCTGAGCTGCTATGTGTGAACTCCTGCATCTGTGAATTAGATACACGATTTTTCCTTGTGACTACAAGCCCTTTTGGATTTGTCACAGAAGAATTGTCATGTCTCTTTGACAGTGCCTCAAAGCAAGACTTCTTTTCAGTGACTTTATTTCCTTTTCCTACAAAATAGATTGGATTTTAAAAGTACTGAATTTTACAAGGTATGAGTTCATTTTCATCTACAGTGTTGTTTTAATGTGAATTGATAAAATGACAGGCCAAAAAGTAAGAAATGCTGTTTTTCCCCTCCCTGTTTCATGCCACACAAAGTGATCTGAGATCAGACCTCAGTCAAGAGTTAAAGCATTCTCTGTTCAATATGGATGCAATTAGGTGCCCTGCTGCCAGCTAAAATATAAAGAATAGGTATATTTATTATTTTCTGCTAGTCAGTTATCTGATACCGTATTGTTAAACTATACAAGGTAGAATTAAGTGCTTTTATATGTAATACTGAAAGTTTGTATTTCTAGGTCCCCTCTATTCCTGTAGCATCTGCAATTCTTTCCATCTTTTTAAGAGAGAAGTAAAAGTTTGGCTGACAGCTGGTCCCTTGGCAGAAAACAAAGTTGCACTGTTTTCTTGTACAGAGAATTGATTTTGGGGAGACAAGCAGTAACTCTGTGAAAAATTCAGCTTTGCTGAAAATCCAGTTGTTCAGTGGGTAATACTCTATGGGAAATAATGCTTAAAGAAATTTTTGGAGTTATGGTTGAAGTTCATCCTTCTCCTTCTTGGTTTTAAGGGACAGTTAGTGGAGGATGCTGAAGAGTCTTGAAGAAGGATCCAGAGGAAGCAAACATACCTAAGGAGGGAGACATAAATTGCAGTTTGTGACCCAATTGTTAGTTTGTGTTGTTAAAACAAATCCTTACGTGGGAGGAGCTGAGTGTGGCTGGTGTGAAGTGTGTCTGAGGGCAGGTTAGGTAGAGCAGGTAAAGCACTCTTGATGCAAGTGAAAAACAGCTGAGGGAGGAATGGATGGGGTGTAGAGACTCTTAATATTGTAACTTAGATATTGACTTGATGTCTGATGTCTGCCACGTATCCCGAGGGAAATTCAGTCACGTTAGCACAGGTGGAAGCCATCCCAGGCCAGGTCTGGGGGAGCGGGGCGGCAGCTACGGCCACTCGGCATTCAGGCGCCGTGTGCCCGGCTTTGCTGCACGCCGGCTGCCTGTTTAGGAAAAAAACAAACGAAACCCACAATTTAAAAGTGATTTGAGATGTGTATGTTGGTCCTGCGCGCTGAATAAAAGCGGGCCCTGAAAGGCAGGGAGGGAGTGTGCGGCCCAATAATTAGGGGCGCATTGTCATGCAGATGCAGAAGAGGGGCTGCGGAATGGGATTTCGTGACGCTCAGGGGAGCGGCCGCAGGATGAAGGATGTTCGGGTAGCACAGCTCCCCGTGTGTGATGCGAGAAATCGCACACGGCCTGGAGGACGAGGGCTGCAGACAGAGCCGTCCAAGGTGGGGTGTTATTTGTGTGCGGGGGTTCCCGGGACAGCACAAAAGGCCTCCCAAGAGGGTCTGATGTTCAGAGGAGATAGCCCGGCTCCCATAAGATCCAGCATCCTAAAGCCTCGCTTAAATAACTTCTAAAAGTTAATTACATGAAGAAATGCAACTTGCAGAGTGATGTACAGGTTTACCTCGTTTAGGTATCAAAGCCATCTATGCCGAATGGTTTCAACGAGGAAAAAGCTGTTAAAATCTCAAAATGTGTTTGATACAGCAGTGTTTTCCAAATAATACCCTTCTGGAGCTGCTGATTGTGCTCCACTCAGCTTTCACCCAGGAATGTTTCATACGTTTAACAAAATACAATATAATCGGAATTATTCTATACATATTTCTAATTTGTTTCAAAAGAACAAATGTGAACTAGGAAGAAGCCAATATCTGTAGTTTTATTTTAATTATCTTTTTCTTCATTCATCTTTTATCCAAATTTTTGGAAAATCAGACAATCAGAGTTGCCTTGGAAACAGTTAATGGGGAATATTATCAGAGGAATCACATGAAAAGGAATGAAGTATATTACAGAATATACACTTCTTCTCATTCAGAATTAATGTCTGTAAATTCATAAACATCTAGTACATACCTTATGTTAGGATCAAACAATGGATGTATCCCATTATTTTAAATGTCTTATCTAATATAAAATTTGGGTAATGCAACAGTTCCCTTGGAGCGAGTGAAACTGCATGTTCTGACATGCTGCTAGAGATCTAAGAGTTGGTTTTTTTTCATATAAATTTATCCTTTTCAGTGTCATTATTCCTAGGCACCACTCTGCTCCTGCTATGAGTGATATTTGCAGGGTTTATTGCCTTAAGCAGTACCTACAGATGGTAGTTTAGGGAACATCATTATTTACATTTCCAAAATTTAGCCAATATTCTGAGAAAGTTTCGTCACTTGAGAACATTTTAGATTTTTTAAAATAATTTTAATTAATTTTTTAAAAAATTCTTACCATTCAAAAATTATTTCTTTTTTTAAAAAAACAGTTCATGAGTTCCTGAGAAATTCCTGATGAAATTACATAGCATTTTTTTTTGTTTCTTAACAGATGAGGAAAAAGAAAATAATAGAGCATCAAAACCGCATTCAACTCCAGCCACACTGCAATGGTAAGATGCCTTTTAAAAAAAATCAAGAAAATCTATTAGTGTTTTTTCTTATGCATTTTCCAGATGAAAAGTTTTTTCTTACGCGTTTTCCAGAGCTCCTGGACATTTTATACAGTTCTAAAGATACTTTCACTGTAAGTGTTTAATGTGCCCATTAGTAACCTGTACAGCATTTCTCAACAAATGTCTTACGGGATTTGTTTGAACAGAGGAAACCTCTGATAAAGTTTAGAAGATCTACTTGGCATATGTATTTGCCACCTTGCCAACTGATTATTTGTGGTTTGTCATCATTGTTACATTTATTACAAAAAGAAAACTAGCACTGAGAATTTTTTTCAAGACTCACTTTTGTTGCAGTGTCTGATGAAGCCCACACTTACCAACCGTTTTACTGACATGAGACCTCTAATTTAGCATAGCAGACAACAAAAGGAAAGCGTTTGAGGTTTGATTAATTTGTCAAAATCCCCTTGCAAAGGTAGTGAGGAGAAAAAAAGGAAGGGTAATTAGGAAGAGAGAGAGGATAGTTTGTGAGTTAGTCTACAGTGCTGTAAAAAATAAACAAGTGCTGTTCCCAGTGATTTGCAGATGTATTTTAGTCTGCATGTTTTATAATATGTACCTGTAATTCTGACATCCCTTGCTATAGGTCATCTCAGACTTTTGTTGACTTTTGCCTTAATTTATGTTTTTAATTCTTGTTTAGATTTCTTAACGTTGTAGGTGATCAAGTCTCTTTCGGGAGATTCCATGTATCTGGCAGAACAGAGCTCTGTAAGAGAGAAGCCTCTCAACATGCTTATCTGAAATCCCATAGTCCTCAGCTTGTTTTAAGCCTTTTTAAAGAAAGGCTATTACATATACGTACCTGAAGTACTTCTCGTAGTTTTCTGGATGAAAAGATAAGATTATTGGTAAAAAATGTGGATTTTTAAAAGCAAAATGTTAGCAAACTTCTTTCTCTGCTTCTGTCAGTCTTGTGGGAGATTTCACTGAAAAAAACAGCAAGGAATAATTCATTCAGTGTACTTTACTAGATTTTTCTGCGTGTTAAATTACATGATTCTGTGAAATATGCAAAGAGATGATTTGGATTATTTCTTCTATATTTGCTTTGTAAAGTTGATCGGTGAGGTTTTTAGACTAAAAAACCTCAGGATCTGTGGGTTGGTTTTGAATGGGTTGATGCTAATTCAGAAACTTACAGACACTTTCCATGCAAATAATGAGATGGGCAAATACAAATAAAGGCATTTCGTTTGGAGCTGTTGTTTCTTTGTGCCTATTTGTATCACAAAAGTCCTGTTTTTTCAGAAGTTCAAGAAAGGTGAATGACTTTTCTTTAACAGACGCTCAAGAAAGGGAGTGACTACAGACAGAGAGAAAATTATTAAAATAATAATGAAATGTTATAGCAGTATTTTATTATGTTTCATTATTCACTCCCACAATTTCAACAGAGTTCAAAAAAGGATAATAAAGAACTATATAGCTAAAATAAAATAGCAAGCAGGTCTTACCAGTCCCAAATTCAGAGCAGTGTTTATTTTGCAGTGAAGTCAGTTAAGAGTCTTTTTCACAGGAGCAAATAATGTGGTAGCCAAGAAGCCAGCATTAATTAGAACATCCAGTGATACTGTTCCCAACAGAAAACAGGCAAATACTGTAAACAGTCTTTTGCCAAATACTTTCAAGCTTCATCAGTCGTAAAGGTTAGTAAATCCCTAAACTCCTGGGATATTGAGCCCTGCTGGAACATACTGTGCACACTAACGCTCATTCAGCAGTGTCTGCAATAGAATCATAGAATTTTGGTTCTGAAAAGGCTGCTTACAGCTTCTTCCCTTCTCTCTTGCTAGTGTACTGGCTTACTACCTGTTTGTTGTATTATGTTTCTGACATGTTGAGGTAGGTCAAATATTCTCCCCTTTGAGTCTTCTGGAGCATCTTCAATTTCCTCCATTCATTTTCCACCCAAAATTCCATGAGGTAGCAGAAAGCAAAGAAGTTTTCATGTTTAAAATCTTAAGCTGTTGTCAAACCGAATTATACAATTGGCTAGTTTATTAACAGGCATGTAGGTAAAAAGTTTCCCAGCTTACTAGCCATACCCACAGAACAGTTTTCTGGTAGTTTCCATATGCTTTTCAACATATGTACTGCAGCTTTGAATTGGTATTTCCTGGAGAAATTGATATACTAAATAAAATGAGAATCTCAAAAGTTAGGGTCAAACTGCTGAAGTAGCAAGCTCATTTTGTGTGAAGATGTGGAGTTTCCACTGTTCTGGAAAGTCAGACACATTAGCGTTGGGTTATTAGTACTGCAGTAGCACCCAGCAACCTGTGGGTTGGTGAACTGTTGTGATCAGACTGTAGAAGTGCAGCACAGAGCACTTCCTGAAGGTTTAGCTTTACATGTTGGACAGTTTTGCCTGCTCAGGTGTGGTGGTTATACCTCAGCCAACAAGTACCACACAGCTGCTCGCTCACTTCTTCCCCTTCCCTGCTCCCAGTGGGATGCAGAGGAGAGTTGGAAAAAGGTAAAACCCACAGGCTGAGATAAGGACAGATGAATAATTAAAGTAAAATAAGATTATAATAGTAATAGTAGTAGTATTAATGAAAAGGAAAAAGAGCAATTAAAGCCAAGAAAAAACAAGTGATGCACAATGCAGTTGCTCACCACCCAGTGACCAAGGCCCAGCCCTGAGCAGTGATCAGCACCTCACAGCCAACTCTCCCCAGATTATATACTGGGTGTGACATTCTGTGGTATGGAATATTTCTTTGGCCTGTTCAGGTCAGCTGTCCTGGTTGTGGGCACTCCCAGCTTCTTGTGCAGCTCCTCTCTGGCACAGTGTGGGAGACTGGAGAGTCCTTGACTTGGGGTAAGCACAACTTAGCAACACCTAAAATCTCAGTGTGTTATCAACATTATTCTCCTACTAAACCCAAAACACAGCACAGTGCCAGCCAAGAGGAAAAAAAATAACCCTTTCCCGGCCAAAAGCAGAACATCAGGCCTCACAACAAGTATTTGCACACTCAGGGAAGACTAAAAAATGTATCTGAATGTTCCTTGGGCAAGCACGTGTCCTGTCTTCTAACAACAATCTCTGGGCTGGATTCTAAAGGTGGAAGCAGTGGGGTAAATTATGGACCAGTTTGCAGGATACAGTACCAAACTGCCCTTGTTCTGGCAAATGGACACCTCACAATTGTCTGGAGCATCTTGTGTCTGCCAAGTTAAAACTGGTCGTGTTTTTACTGTTAGATGATACTACCATTTAGAGCTGGTGAAGGCAACAGAGTGTTGGAAAACAGAAAATGAGGAAATGTCAGTTGAGATGAAAAAGAGGAGGAAGAAAGCGTAGCAAAGACATAAGGGAAATATATACATTTTGTCACATGGTTCAGATTGCCATCAGCTTTATTAGTCACTCCTTGCCTGGAACTGTACTGAAAGGGGCAAATTATATCAGTCCCATGGGGAGCTATCCTTAATGTTTGTGCCTCTCCAAAGGCGAAATATGTCGAACATTTTAAATGTGGAGGATGAAGAATAGCTGAAGAAGCCAAGAATTGTGTCTGGATGACTGTCAGCCTGGCTAAATTGCCTTTTCCTGGAAACAGGAATGATGCTTTTGTTTTGTTGCATTGATGACACAAAATGAAGTGAAAGGCCTGGTAAATGTAGCATTACTGCCAAATACATCATAATTGAGGAAACTGCCAAATACATCATAATTTGGGAAACTGCACAAGTTGAATTTAACTGTTAAGGCATGAATATAGCAATACCTAGAATTCTCTTCTTATCCCATGTTCCTGTGCTCATTATCATCTGTAAAGCTATAACTTGGCTCTAAAATGTTCATGTTTATTTCAGTGGTGAACTCGTTGACCAAGATATAAGTGTGAAACTTTATTTTACTTCATTTTGTTGTGTGTTTAATTCCCCTAACACAGAATTATTCAAAGTACAGACAACCTAATCCCATGCAGTTTGGTGGCTTACAGTGTAGGTACTCTGAATAATAATAGTATTGTGAAGCTAAAGTCAACAAAAGTGTTCTATTTTCTGCCACATTTGTAAAAAGAATTTTAAGAGAGGAAGGTAAAGCATAGCTAGGGAATGAATTCTCCCCAGATTTGTACTTTCTTATACAATGTTACACTCCATCAAAATTAACATGGTCTAGAATCTTGTGTGTGATTAACGGTGGTTAGCATCACAGTTGTTCTGTGGTCTTGAGATATAAAAATGAATCTGTAACAACACTACAGACATGGCTCTGATATGGAGTAATCTCATTTAATCTAGAACTGTGTAAGTGTATATGGAGGGTAGCAGTAACAGAGACAGATAAAATTGTCACTCCTGTGAAAGGATCAGGGGCTTTATTCCTATACTGTAGTGGTACAAAAGGTGTCATTGTGGACTACTGGATTTCACATGGCTTTATTACAACACTTAAAATGTTTATATATATATTTATATTTTAGAACTGGCAATGATTTGTTAGGGTGAAGATTGCATTCATTATTTCTCTACAATACTGTAGAATGAAGCTGGATTCAAAATATGATAAAGTTGTTAAATAAAAGACAGGAAAATAAAAGAAGTGCAGCAAGATGGGTTTTTGATCATTAAAAAAAAGTTCAGGTATAATGGAGCATTGTTCAGTGTCAGACTAATGACTCTCTGTGAAAGAGAGGAGAAAAAGAGAAAAATTCATCAGATATGAAGAGAAATAATTAACTGCTTTTCTTTCTGTCCTGTCTTGGTCACGGAAGCTGACATTCCAATTAGCAGCTACAGTATACAAACGAACTCTCCAGGTTTTGAAAGAAGGTTTTGTTAGAGCACTATGAAACTGAGGAAAGATGCCGTGATGATATTTCTGTAGAAACCAGGGAAGAATAGATGTTGCCCATACAAACTGATTCCATTCACCTAGCCGGATATCTTATTAAAATAGTTTGCAGTCACAAATGATCACGGTAACTGGAGTGGAAGGTAGGTAGGTCCTGAAAAAGGCAATGAGGGAGAGAAACTAGGTATTTGAAAGGTGTTCTACAGCTATCAAATGGCAGGGAATTATTTGCTGTAAAACTGCAAGTTTTTTGAAAATACATATTTATTTTTTAATACAATTAAGAGGAAGTTACACCTAACTTCTTCCCTTACCCAGCAAGGCAGACAAGCACACATGATTGTAGATGCCTGTGACTGACACCATCAATGACAAGATTAATTATGGTTTAATGTTAAGTGTGTATGTAAATCTCTCTTGAACATTTTTGGGTCAGCAACCATAAAAATGGCATTTCAAAGGAATATTTCTTCTCATCTGCAGATTTATAATGAGACCAGTTTAAAGCTTTAAAGATGAAGCATATGCCTCCTCATATATTTGACATATAATTTAAAATTTAATAATTGTATATTTGCATGTAAAAACAAATAACAATAGTTTCTAAAAGGCAGAAGAGGGTATTATTTCACTGGTGTTTTTTCAGCATTGTATCTAGATTATGGTTTCTCTTTGTTTTTTCACTTTGCCCATGAATAATAGCAAGAAAATATTACACAATAAGATTTTGTGGACACTCTTGAATATTTGCAATTATTTGCTTTAGCCACACCTGCTTCTTCAAGGTAAGCAATTTTGCAGCAGGACAGGAGTGAAGTCTCATGAACCAAAGGTGATGTGTTCTGTAAAGAGGGAGAGAATGCTTCCCCTCAACGAATATTTATTGTTTCATAGTTATAACCGATTATATAACAGATTTTTGAGAACTCACAGCCTATGGTTTTGATAGCAAGTATGAACCAAATGAAGCAAGTAAGTATTATGGGAATGAATTGCAAGGAGCACCTAGGAACAAAGCAGAGAAAATCTGGTAGACAAGAAGAAGTCAGAATGTTTGGTCTTAAAAGGTGAAGCTTTGTATACTGTTTACCATACAGGACATCCAACATACTTGCAGTTTTCTCTGTTTGATATTTGCTTTTTAAGGCTGGAGGAAAACTATGAGATTGCAGAAGGTGTTTGCATTCCTCGAAGTGCTCTCTACATGCATTACTTGGACTTCTGTGAGAAAAATGACACACAACCTGTTAATGCTGCCAGCTTTGGGAAGGTAAGTTTAAATTGCAATATGACATCTTAAAATCTTAGCTGGTTCAGGTGAATTTGTATTACTGGAAAGAATTAAATCTTCTTTTAATGCTAGAGACAGAGGTATATGAATGAAATCTCTTGTATGTTCAAGGTATTGGACAAAGGCCAAGATTTTAAGTATTTTGATTGTTGGAATAATTTCTAACCATGAGTAGGCTCCAGAGAATGTCAGTCCCCAGCCTAGCTGACAGTGACATGGTACACAGTATTGGCAGTTAAAGTTGAATTGAAAGTGGAATACAAACCAGTGTAAACACATCTGCATTATGACCCGCACAGCTTAAACAAATGTACAGTTTTTAAAAACAGAAGGGTAAAATTGAGTTCTAGAGCCTGTCTGTGCTGTTCTTGTAAACATGATATGGAGATCTCTGAGTTAATGATATCAAATGATGTGGCAGATTCACATGGTGGAGCACAATGCCTCCAGATGTGCAAGTCCAGAAAGCATCTAGCTTGTTTTGTGTGCACTGGAGGTACAGGCTGCCAAGTTATCCAAGTTATCTTTTCACTGTGATTCCTCGTGCTTCCCTTTCCAATCCTGCTGTAGTAGGAGCCACGGTGTTTAACCCCAGATTCACAGTGGAGATGCACTCCTAGCACAGACACAGCTGTGCATCATCTGGGTGTGAGCAGTAAAGCTCTTACGCTCTACACCAGTCGTAGATGTTAACAGCTGGCTAGAAGGTTGCATAAAGTTCATATTTTGGATTTGCTGGTCAGGTGATATTTTCCTCTCAGTGAAAAACAGGATGATATTTAAAACTGAAATTCTACCACAGAATGTGTCACAGGCCTTTAAAACTTGTAGGCTGTGAAAAAAACAAAGTGTAGAGTTTGCCACTGTTTTTGAAATGCTTGCAAGCATGAATCTGAAGCCAGTTGTCTCGCAAGCTGTTCTCTTTTAGTGTTTGCAGCACTTGTTCTATAGAAGTGCTGGGTCATCAAAGAAGGAAAAATGCTTCTAGGGTAAGTGCCTGTGTAAAGACTAGGTGAAGAATATATTTAATGAGGTGACATTTTCCATAGTGCATCTTTAGGCAGGCAGTTTGTCAAGGAAAGTAAAGTGTACTATGTTGTAACATTACTATGTTTGTTGTGTGTCTTGTAGACCTGCATGGCACAGTAGATTCTGTGTCAGGTTTCTGTTTAAATACACTGCAGAAGTGTGAATGAAGTTGTTCATTGTATATATTATTGCTACCAAGTGGTAAGTATAGTGGCAACATGTAATTTAGGAACAGTGAAAATAAGAAACAGATTTTGTGCAGGCTCACATATTTGCAACATGGCTCAAATTTACACAATGCTACTGCTGCTAAAAACGTCTGTAAATTGTAGGGTGTAAATATTCCAGAATTATTCCACCAGAACATAAATTTACCGGGGATTCCACCACTTTTCAGTATGTGGCAGTTTTGTTACACTGTTTAACACTTCATCCCCGTTCTCTCCCGCCTCTCATACATAGACCTGTTCATTGATAGGAGTGTCCTGACCTAGCAGGACAGGTACTACGACTTCCATCCAAAAATCATGGCATTCCAATATGTTTTTCATGTGCTGTGGTCCACGTGTTTTCCTCTCTGTTGCAATAGAGTTCTGAAGCAGTGTTGCATGAAACTTTTTACCTTTTTGTGGAGAGGAAGGAAGCCCTACACAATCATCATAGTGCTGTTTCACACTAATACATTGGGTGACCATTACTTTTGCATCTTGGAATTGGCACTTCTACACTGGTATGTCCAGGAACTTCAGACAACAGGAGGGCAAATACTGACGTGAAACCAGCTTCTCCATCTGCAGAACCTGAGCAGACCCCACTGATTCTTTCCAGCCTGTTACTGCTAACAAAATGTACTGCACAGGCATGAAGATCTGCAAGGCACATCTCCATTCTCTCAATAGCTTGCAGTCAGCTTCTCCTTTGGAGCAGGTACATGGATGTAGTTTTAGCCAACATTTGTTATCACGTGACTTACATGCCATATTGGCAAGGTGAGTTGCATAAATTTCTCGGAGGCAGTTGAAGCAGTGCAGTGAAATAGGTGCTATTTAAGGAATTCTGCACTTAGCTGCTGAAACAGAGACCTTGGACATGTTTGTCCTCATTGGGAAACATCAAGACCCCTGCAGCTGTCATCTCCTCCAGAGAAAGGAGCTAGTTGTTCTGTGAAATTGTAGGCAGTTCGCCTTTCAGTAGACCACACTGAATTTATAATTCATCTCTGAACTTTAGCTCTGTGGGCACTGTTAAATATTAAGATTTTGTCTTCAACAAACCGGTAGCTTTTAGACTAAAAAGAGATGTGGAGTTCAGCACATTAAAACACACTGTAGTAAATAACAGTGTTTTCTGTTAAACTTCTGGGATGTGGACTGAAGCTCAGACACTTGGTTATACTGCATTAATGAAACCAAAATTGGTCTGGGGGGAAGAGACATTAACAGAGAGACAGTAATACGGGCTAGTTTCTGAGGAAACCAAGCTACTAGCAATTAAAGGAACAAGAAAAGCAAAGAACAGAAATACTGTATAAATAAACACCTTTTAAAAAGCAACCTGTATTCCTAAGCCACATGGAGTATATATAAAACTAGGGATACTCTAATATGGTTATTAATGTGATATATTCTCATATGACAAAGGGAGTTGTAACTTTGTTAGTCAAGATTTTAGTGTTTTACTCACTCATTTAACATGCAAAAATTACAGACAGTTTTATCTATACCAGCACTTGCCAATGTGCTATGCTACCTAGTCTATCATTACAGTACTTTTTATTGTCTGCAAAAGACAGGACCCAGCATTCCTTTATATAGCTTAACTAAATAGTAATTAGGGAGGGCCCTGTAATTTGCTGGTTACAGCTCAGCATCAAGTGCAGAGTCCAGTGTTAAACTCTTGCTCTTACTGTAGACAGCCAACCATATGATATTTTGATTTCAAGCAAAAGTGAGGCAGAGTAAGTAAAAATGTTCTATGGAACCAGTGAGAAGACAGGGAGGTACAGTGAGGCAGGGCAGGTGTGTCACCGACTTACTAACAATTAAATGTTGCATAAGAGAACAAGCTCTCTCACAGTGAACGTGTTTAGACTGTGAATTAGTCTTCAAGCAGAAGGAGTGAAAGCCCTGTTGCTGAGGTCACTTAAACAGGACGGCAGCCTTGTGCCCCTCAGCCCTGTGCTGCGAATGCCTTGGGCTCTGCTCCGGGACCTTGGGGATTTGGAGAGCAGTTTAAGGTGTTTCCAGCTGCAAGTTCTACCACTGCCTGCTGCAGGGAAGGTTGTGCAGATGTATGGGGTTTTTTGGTTTTTTTTTCTGAGCAACTTGTTAACATAAAATGCTGGTGATAATTAACACACTGAGCAAAGAATTATGGTGGATGATGACTCTGACTTCTCATTCTTACGGACTTTAATTGCAAAAACTAAATCATTCTGAATAAGAGCCTTTGCCGAATCAAATAAAAAGCAGGAATGATTTGAGCATTTCCAAAGCCCTCAGCAGCTCTTGTGTTGGGGTGGGTGCCATAAGGATCTCCTGGCTCTACCATTCCGCCCAGCTGTTAGCTGGGTTGGCAGGTCTTTGGGCTTCTCTTTCACTTTTATTTCCAACACTGATTTTTGTTCTTGTTTCTTTCGTGACCCTGTATGTACACTGTTCTCTTAGTCAAGACCCTCGAAGATGTAACCTTACTCATCTGCAGCGATCTCTCCCATCCTCCGTGTCCTCAGTTCACTGCTTTAAATTTACTGTGCAGTGCTAACTCCCCTGCCGGGCCCTGCCATAGCTCTGCCAGAGCACCGAGTGTCTCGTGGTGAAACCGCTTTGCATCCTCATGAAGCTGAGCTCTTCCCAACTCCCATGTGCCCCCTGGAGGATAAATACTTTCCTCTTCTGGTTTGTTTTTTTTTTTTTCCCTTGGGGCTTTCCTGACATGTCTTTTGACAAGCAATAATAAATTAACGTTTGAAAAGGAAAACGAAAGTTGGTGACACTTCTCAGGGTGGTTCTCCCCCAATATGAGGTCCTTTTACATCATTTTGGCATCTTCAAGAGGTTTCACATGGATGCACGCTCACACAAATTTTGTTGCTTTGTGACTGGCTTTGCTGTAAGTGAAAATTACATTCCAATTAATGAGTTTCATTAGATAAAGGGAAAAGTCCACAATAGACTTGTAATATTGGTTATGAAAGAACCTTTTTTTCCAAATAGCTTACTTTGCTCCAGGGAGGTACAAACTCCCTTGGTACAGCCAGATTCCTTTTTCATCACGATGCATTGTCTCCATGCCCAGAAGTTTTGCTGGCAGGACTGCTCCTCCAAGCATGACTAGGATAAATAGGATTTACAGGTTCTTGCTGTCATACTATATGATATTAATGTTTGAAAAGGACAGACAAAACCTGCATTGAAACCTCTTTGATAATGACATTGTGATGTGGTTGCATTCTGGTTTGTCTTTATATTGAAATGCACCTATCAGGAAGTTGCCTACTGTTGTTCATAAGCAGATACTTCTCCCGAAGGATGTGGTTTTTATTTCTTTACTCTCAATTTGCTTTTAGGTAGCCTCAATAGTAACTGATAGAGCAAAGCCAAATTTACTTTTAGTGGTCTCTTCTGATAGATCAAAACAGCACTTGCTTTACTATGAGTAATTTCTACAACATTGAATACAAAAACAGAACTAGGGGAAAATCAATGTAAATCTGAGGATGTGGTTTCTCTTATTGCATCAAATCAGTCTGTCAGTGCTATCTGAGCAGATCCCGCTTCTCCTTCATCCCTTTCTAACAGCTAGGATTCCTGACTGAAGGACAATTAACACCAGTATGAGTTTTCTTCCCAATTCAGAATCTTCTAGGCCAAGTTCCTCTGAAGAGACTGTAATTAAACAGGTACTGCAGAAGCAAGCAGTCGTGCTGGTGTGGGGAACAGTGTGATCCTACAGTGTAGTTGGAAAGGTCTTTGCTCCCTTGGCTCTACTTCACTGATCCCTTGGATTTTTGCAGGTTGCTGATGACTGCCTTTTTCTTCTTGAGCCTGGGGAGTAAGAAAACCAGTGAGGACACCTCCGTGTCTCTAGATTGACTTCTCCTTTCTCAATCCCCTATAGGAATGGGATTTTTAGTGGCTTTGCCGCTTCAAGCATCTGGCTTCCAGTGGGGCCTTAAGCATGGAGTGGCCCCTGGGCTGCTTTACCTCACGCCTTGTCAACACGTCCCAGAGGCTGTGCTTACAGCACAGGGTCTGCCAGAGTGCAGGGATCCTGGCGCTCAGCCTTTTCCCACAGATAGGCTGGGTGATGGCAGGCAGTGTTCTGGCACCAGTACAGAGCAGGGGGAGTTGTGCAGGGTTTTAGATCTGCTTGGCTTCAGCAGGTCAGCACCAAAAGTGGCTGCAGCTCAGCTAAGGATCTGAGGCAGACCACGCAGTGTTTGCAGCTTTGTTGGGATGCAGTAATGTGTTTGATCATGCCTTCGGTTGAATTCTGTCCGGCCAGAGGAACTGCTGAAGGAGGATATTGTTTTACATAGATGAATTTGAGGAGAGGTCTCGCAAGGTTCACTAAAGAGTCCAGTTCAGTTGGAGTTCCTCACAGAATCTAATCTCCATAGCAGGCAGAGTTGGGCACAGACATTAGAGAAAGGGCCAGCAGGTTTTTCTGCCTTGCTTAGCAATATCAGTTGAGATGTACCAGTGCTACAAAGAAGTTCTTATCCCACAGCTAGACCATCCCCTATTCAAAAACTTAAGAAAGTGAGTGGAGAGAAATGGAGAAGTTATTGAATCTAAATAGACAACAGATCTGCGGTCAAGAGTACTGAGCCTGTACATTGCAGTCTTCCCTCCTGGCCATGCAAGTAAGCAAGCAAGGTTTAGAGAAGGCACAGACACAGTCACTCCTCTTCTCCATTTGTTTACACAGTTTGGTGGATTTGAGAGACAGAAATGGTGTTTTGGACTACTTTGATTATGCTTTTTCCTATTAGTGGATGTTTCTCGGTGCAAGTTTCCTTGACCATTTCCTCAAGACCATAGGATGTTGAATCAGCCCCAAGCCATCCTTGAGCTGAAAGGAGCCTCTTAACACAGGTGTTAATAATAACAGGCTGTGTCAGAGCAGGATTTTGAAAAGCACTGAAGCAGATGGGGAAACCCTGGAAGGATCCAGCTGGAAAAATACTAGGTTAAAGAGGAATGAGCCAAAAAACCTTACACTTAATTGATTGAGGACATCAGTATTGGTTGTGTTTCACAGCAATAAGGAAAGCATAGCTCTGTGAGAATAAAGCTATGTTTGATATCACTGACCTCTTTGCTGCTGCCATGGCAAAGAATATTAAGATTGAAACACTACAATGTTTACACCACACTTTACTAATAAAAGTTAGGAAATAAACACACATCTTCTATACCTGACTTCATAAAAGAAAAGCATGCTGTTTGTATATGGGACCTGACACCTGAATTGAGATTAACAGAACCAGGCCCTGGTATGCAGAATTGTTATGGGAGGAAAGAGAATTTACTCCATGATATGTAGAATCTCTCTAGAGCCTCAAAGAGCTAGGGAGTGCAGAGCCTGGAATCTATTTCTCATTCTGGCAGTGTGCAATTGCTGGGTTGCAACTTAATTTGATCTTATTTCACTACTCTGTGAAATTCTAGAAATGAGACTAGAATTATGTCAAATAGAAAGGAACAAGACTGATGAAGAATAGTATCCCTTCTAGATCAGGTGCACTGACAAAATGTTCACGTCTTGTGAAAAGCAGAAACTTAAATTATTCCAGTGAAAAGACTTCTAAAAGTCGTCCTCTGCCTTTCGCCCCAGAGCAAAATTTAATATTTTGACAAAGGAGGGAGGAAAAAAATTACTTCAGAAGTTCCAGACATCTCTGGTTTCTTCCATCCTTATTTGTTTGCATGAAGACAGACACATAAGATGCTTTATAAGATTTCTTTTCCCTGTTTTGTTTCGACATATCATAGATGATTTTAGACAGAATAATTGAGAAACACAGAGTTCACAGTTTGGTAGTGAATGTGATGAGGAGTGATGGGTCATAGCATAATGGTGAAAGCTGAATGTCCATGCCCATGGCAGAGTGTTTGGAATAAGATGATCTTTAAGGTCCCTCCCAGCTCAAGCCATTCTGCGATTCTATAATTCCTCACTTTAAAGCTGAGCCTGGATGTGCTTGTGTTGTAATGTTACAGTACTGGAGACATGGGGAGAGAGGCGGTGGCAGAAATGACAGCTGGCAATAATCAAGTGGAAGGAATGCACCCTTGCAGCCATTTGTGGGTAACAGAACAGCTCCTGCAGTTAGCAGTGCCTCAGGTTAATAGATTGTGCAGACTCTAATACAGACCCTTACAGAGGAAGTGCATTTTGCATGTTGTTGCTCCTAAAGCTTTCTGTGTTTTACACGGATGCTCAAGTGACCCATTTTATTTTTATCACCTTAAGAATGACTAAAAATACAAGTAACTAGATATTTAATTCAACTTTATTCAGACACCTCTGCTAGGTTTAAAAAGCTGAAGTGGGATGAAAATCCTGTTATGTCCCCATATATTCTACCTGCACAGACATTCAGAAAACCATTTGTCAGGATTGTCTGTAGAAATGTTAAACAAATGCTGACCTGGATATACTAGTCCCCTGAAAAAGTGTAAACTATATATGTTGTTTTATAATGTAATGACTTCTAGGCACTCACCAGAAGAACTGTGGAGTAGCAAAAAGATAAAGCAGTTTTTAATAATATTGTTTTTAAACAAGAAAAGCATAGAAGATCTTCTGTAGGCAGAAGGCAAGATCATGTCTTAACTGAGTACAGAGAAAAGAGAGGGAGAACACATTGAAGTTCAGTAACTGAAAAAGAAATTACAGGAACTTTTTTTTTTCTGAGGTTAACATGGTAGGGACAGAAGCTATTTCATGTGAAATTCCTGGTCTAAACTAAATTGAAATTGAAATTTTTGGTAAAAACCAAAACGCCAGGTGTAGCTTAAAATAATGCCTAACAGTCAAAACTGCCACGTAACTTAGGTGAAATTTTACTTGGAAAGTGTAAAACCTGTACCTTTTTACTCAGCAGATCTGACAGGGTAGCTGAAATTATGGTCACTTTGGACAAGTGTGAGATGAAATTTTAGCTCTGCTGAAGGACAGTGGTAAAAGATCAGTTCACTCCAGAATTCCCCTGGATACCACCCATGAGATCTTTTTACCACTGTTTCTGTTGAGAAGCCAGATCTGCTGTGAGAACAGGGACTGGGCTCCATTCAGAAGGCGGCTCAGACGGCGTGGTCTGGTCTTGATTCATTTGCCTGTGGAACCTCACGGCAGTGATGGGAGGAAAATGATCCAACTTGGTTTTCAGATCAAAACCTGGATTTTCATGTCTGACAATTAGAACCCACTTCCCTCCCCACAAAACTGTAAAATTAACACATTTTGTCTATAGGTCTTTAAAAGTTAGTAAACCAACAATGACATATTTGCGCAGTGATTTTTCAGGCTGACAATGATTTAAATTTTAAAGACAAACAAACATATTGGGGTCTCTGCTTTTTCCACTGATTTCAGCACACAGTGAACTCCCCTTTGTCCTGCCTGATCTGACCTCCTCTCCCCTTTCAGGGTAATCTTCCTGCCTTTACCGGTATCACTGCACAAAGATTTGCATAAGCATAGCTGAATATAAACATCTATATGAAAAGAGAGTTGTTTTAGAACTTGACTTGTTTTATTTCAAACACAGACATTAATAACCACGCATATGTGTTCAAGCACCTAGGTGTAAGTGTACCGTGTTATATTTTATAAATGCAGCATTAGATAAAAAAGTCTTGACTTTTTTTCCAAAGGTTTGCTTGATTATTCTCTTTTTTTTTTTTCAAATTTTTTTTTTTTTTTTTTTTTTTTTTTTTTTTTTTTTTTTTTTTTTTTTTTTTTTTTTTTGCTTTGTAAATTACTGGGAAATAGTGTTTTAAGTGATGCATACTTTAAGATGTATTCTGGAAGGTGTATCTTGTTTAAAATGTGCTGGGCTTGAAAAAGAAACAAAGAAAAGAAAAAGGGATCATCTGATCAACTGCTTCATTATTATTCTCTTTTCCTGATCACCTCTGCCCTGGTATGTAGAAATTGGCTGATTTATTTAAATCCCAGGAACTCCCACGGCATATGGTTCATAAAGTAGCATTTACAGTGTGCATTGTAACACTTCACTGCTACTAGAAAGACTTGAAAGTAATATGGTTTGGTGCTGTTCCAAAAGGAAAAATAGAGTAAAACTACCTCTAATATTAAGTCAACTGCTGTAAAAGCAGCTTTTGGAGAGGGATGATATTTTCTGAACGACAACTGGCACAAAAAAAAACCCCAAAAATCCAATACAGCCAACCCTAAAAAAATCCCCTAGCCC
Source organism: Platysteira castanea (assembly GCA_013397175.1). NCBI lineage: Eukaryota > Metazoa > Chordata > Aves > Passeriformes > Platysteira > Platysteira castanea. The sequence goes on from VYXC01000802.1 coordinate 390,934, forward strand.
AAAAAAACCATCCTCAGAAAGTAGTTCTTCCACACTGCCTTTTTTCCCACAGCCTTGTGGAGCCCCCAACCCTGTCTGCAGAAAATGAAAGAGAGAGGGGTGGGATTAATGTGTAATTAAAGGGAATTTGGAAGGCTGAGATGTTGCGGAATGTTAGATCAGTAGCTGGAACAGCATGTGGTGTTCTTTAGGCAGGCTTCATTGAATCCATACAAAAAAAGAAAGAAGGGCTGCTTGCCTGTCTGCTCATTTATCAAACAGCTAGGCTGAACTTTCACAGCTCCACAAAAGTGTTTTACTGTTTGCTGAAGTTTTGCTCCAGAAATTAAAGCTGAACAACCTAGCGACTCTGAGTCTTTGCTGCATTTTTGACATCAACCACATCGTGCAAAGCTCTTGGAAACCAACACAGATCAATTTTACATGATACTGAGGGAAGATGGGTGTACCTTTGCTAAAATCCCCCAAAAAGTACTGAAGAAATGGTGAAATATGTGACATTGTAATGTCTTTATTTATACAGCACCTTTTGATCTAAATACATGTTCCAAAGCTTTCAGTCATCAATCAAGATTAAATATTTCTCACAGTGGCAAAATGGCTAATGGAGAAAAAAAAATCTATATTATTTAATCAATTTAAATTGACTTTTTTCCTAGTTGAACAGTTATATTCCATCTTGGAGGCTTGTTTTCCTTTAATATTAGTTGGTGTTACCCCCCAAAGAGAAAGCATTTATCAATTTATATAACAAACCCACAATTAAAATGGACTACAAATTTTAAAAGGAAAAAACTCCTTTGCAAGTAAATCTTAAGGCTTACTGCAGTTTTTGTTGCATGACTGTTCTCGCAGAAAAATTTTCTTCCTACTGCAGACCCCACTGAGAATCTGGTTCAGTCCTGTGAGGTGCTGAGTGTCTCCATTCCAGCAACAGCAGCAAAGCTTTTTCATCAGGATTAGCCTGGTTGATAGAGGCTCTGATCGCTGAAGGCACAATCTGCATTCATTGATTCATTTCCTTTAATGCAACTGGCACTGAAGAAGTTTTGGGTTGCAGTAGCAATGTTCTTTTAATGTCTGCTGGCACACTAGAGTTTGGATTATTGATGACATCCTGCTGTTTCTGAGATCCATTTGTTTTCCATAGAGGATAAATTGATTATGAGGTATCTTTACAAATGCCATGATGAGTTTTCCTCGGTAGAAATGATGCCCCTGTCAAATACCAAAATCTTTTCAGAGAATCATCTTCTAGAAAAAGAAGTGTTTAGTGGCAGGTTTGTGAAGGTCTGTAGATAACATTGTTGGTCTTTCAAAGTGACATAAATAAATAGTAGGCCAATTCTAATTACAGTCCTCCTTAGTTTAGAGGCAGAACTGATCCTAGATTTTTAAGGAAGTATGTTCTACTCCAGTAACTTATGCAAGTATTTAAATGAATGGTAGTTAATGGAATTATAGTGAAGTTTAAAGTCTCTTTCTCTTCTTTCAGTAATGGAAAAAATCAAGAGTTTGTTTCTGATTTCTCCTACCACATTTTATTGACATCACAGTACAGTTTTTCTGCTCTTCCGTCTTAAAGGTCCATATTAAATTAAGTGTTAGTAAATGTGCTTTTCCATCTGTCTTAATATCAGTTCTATTTATTTGCAGATAATAAGACAACAGTTTCCACAACTAACAACAAGAAGACTTGGAACCAGAGGCCAATCAAAGTAAGCAGTGTATGGTATTATTATCATCTCTCACAGGGCTCCATCTGGGTCTGGCTTTACTGAATGGAATCATATGAAAATAGGGAATAATTTGTCCAGTTGGGGCCTTAAAACCAACTTTGATGGAGGTTCTGTTGTAGTCTTTACATTATCTTACAGATTCAGCAGTGATCCTGCAAAGGCGGTCTAATGGAGGCCAACAGGATACTGATTTGATCAGCAATACTTGCCATATTTTTTTCATCTCAGCTCACTTTACATGACATAAAGGACATTCACACTCAGGAGTAATGGAGCTACTGTTGGAGGCTGGGAAATAACAACTGGTTAGCATCATATTTCAGGCTAGAGAACACGTGTCAGAATGCTCTTTAGAATTTAGATAGGAGCATTTACATGACCTGAACTGAAATTGTCCACAAACCTATATTTAGCCACAATTTTTCCCATTTAATGAAATCCAACATATCTTTAGGGATTAAAAAATTAGCTTATTGCCTTACCCCAAAAATTGTATTTTCTGAAAACAGTTCATCCTAATTCCAGAATGAGAAACTGATTGAGAATTAAGAATGCACTTCCTAGGGTATTGGACTTTTTCCAATTGTTGATAAGATGTGATTCTACCAAGTTATGAAGAGGATACAGCGATGTTATTATACTTTTTTTCTGCTTGTGGACTCCAAGAAATTTTTCCAGTGGAGCTTTGAATCTTTTTCTGGCAACCATAAGGCCCCTAACATCATAAAATCTGCTTTTCTTGATTAGCTTTCACAGAATCCTACGGAGTACCAAAAGTGTAGTGTCTGTAGATCACAAGTGAAAAACTGGGGAAGAGGAAATGAAAATGTAAGATGGTGCATTTGCAAAATTTTGTTGGTAAAGCTTCATTTTCAAAATAAAGCCTGAAAAACACAATATTGCTAAATGCTGAGAATGAAATATGCTGTTAGGATTGATCTTAGCTACTAAAGCTAGAATGACCTGCTCTTTAAAGAAAAAAAGAAACGAAGATGCCAGAAGAAATGCCACTAAAGATAGATTTACTATGCTCTTCCAATAAGTGGTCCAGACCAAGCAGTGTTTCTTTGATGGGACAAAACGTTCTTTCCCCCAGCTTGATATTTTCTTAGTTTTTATAACTAAGCTTTCTTTTCCTAGAACAGACATATTTAAGCAGCTAATTGAATATTTGAAATCCATTCCTAAATGCAAATTCAGAGTTGCCATAACATCACTCATCAAAGCCACCAGAAAACTCTCAGGTGGAAATTCTGAGCTAGCCCAAGAGCATACCAGGAAGGCATGATAGGTCCATAATCAGAGAGTCAGGATTTAGTACTGAATGTAAGTTTTGTGGAGTTTCATAAAGATTCCTCCTAAAGAGTGAAAGTGTGCACAGGTTGCTTTGTGGACACATCCATATGAGTACCCCCTATCGGCCATCAAATCATCCTGACATCAGCTACAATTTTGTTACTTATCCTTCCATTTAGTGAAAGGAGCGAGCACTGCTTTATTTCCAAACCGGAGCTCCTCCACAGCTCCAGGAGCCTCTCAGAGAGCAAGACGCTCTTGATCTGCTGGCTTGAGGTGTCTTGCACCTCTAAAAGCTGTCTCTTTACTCTCACTGAGGCTGAAAGTTAGTGAGACTGAGTATTTCCTGCACAATTTCCCCCTAACTCGCCTGCCTGGCAGAGCAGCTTTCAGGTCACTTTCATGCCACTTATGCAATGGTTCTGCTCCCCATCTAACAAAAAAGGGGTTTCTGTCATACACACAGAGACTACGTGCATGCTGTACTTTAGGATAAATACCCTCCTTGGCAGACCCAGGACAGCTGTAACTGAGCTCTGGTTTTGTTTTCAGAAACATCTGACTGCATTCCAGTTAAGTGTTACATAAAGAAATTACTTCAGGCATTAACACTTCAGTCCCTTTATCACCAACTGTGCTGACCGATTGCTGCCGGTATTATTCTCTTTCCACTTCCCTGCTATTGCCAAAGGAAATTCAGCCGTAGAAGTGGTTAAGATTATCTGACTTCACACTGCTCTGCCTTCAGTCTTTTTATAGCACGGCTGCCTTGTAGCGTTACAGAGTTCAGAGCTACAGTGGTGCTATACTCTTGCTCATCAGTTGTGAGCTCTCTGATTTGCAGCTGGTTTATTGATGTAAGCATGCAGCTGTTCTCTGTCACACTGCGCTTGAAAAGTTCCACCACAGGTGAGCCATGAGAAGGCAGCTGAACATAAAAGCCAATTTCTTTCTGTACTGTAGTCTGAAACTCGTCAATTTGGTATACAAGGTGTGAGTTAAACCAGTGGAAGCTACGTGATGTGAAGAGAATTTTGGTTCTTTCTTTAAAGGAGTGCTGCATGTAACAGATCCACGAGGGTAAAAAGTATTCCACTTAAACACAAAAACGATTTTGTTGTCTGCATGTTATTCTTCTGTGTATCAAATTTTCAAGCTCTGTTTATTGAATTAAGTTGATTTCTTTTTCTGATAGAAACACAAAAAAGTAATTGGAAAAGAATCAATGTAAACTACTCTAGTGAGTTTTTGCCCTTTGGGATGGTAAAATTACTGAAAGAAGAAGCTATCTAGAAAAATTCTGGAGTTAATTTGGCCACTGCTGTCTATATGATTTTGAAGCTACATGGAAAACTCTTTTATGTAGTTTACTACCAAGTGCAATATACCAGGAATTAAACACTGCACAGTGAAATTCTACTGCATTTTCCAGGTTTGCTTTTTTTTTTCCTTCACTGATTTAAGACAAAGCTTGATACGAGACTGACCCCTGTTTAAATTATACAAGCCTTTCAGTCCTGCTTGCTCTGACCTTTTTCCCTTCTTCCCGCCCTTCCCTGAGCAATTTGTGTTGCTGGCTCCCCACAGCATTTCCTTTTGGGTTCCCCTACCCCAGATGCAGCACACAGGCCACTTGTGAGTTTTATGGCTCTTATGTGCAGTGCTCGCCTGGCAGCTGTAAGGGACCAAACCAGGCACTTTAACTGAGAGCTGGAAGTGTTGCCATTCAAGCTAAAAAGCCAAAGTTCCACAGCTGGTGCTGTAACCCCAGCACAAACTTTCCATTAGTTACCTGTAACAGGTTAGCCTGGAGCCTGGTTTCTTGTATATAATGCATGTTTTGACCTAAGCTCTGATGGGAGAATTTGGAGCCAGTACTGTTGCTTTCTCAGGTATTGAAGCTGGGAAATTCCATTTATACCATGTCAGTGTAATGTTTTAAGATATTTCACATGGATTATTCAATGTTGAGTTCAAGACAGCTTTTCTTTTTAATGAAAAATAGGGAATGTCCTCAGTGGGTATGGCCAGGGAACCATGTGTTGTTTGCTTATTGCTGGGTCCTGGAGAGAGAGAGATGCAGCAAGCAGGAGATGCAGCAGGATTGATTTATTTAATTAATTAACAGCTCTTTTATAGGATAATTTGTCATGGTTTAATTGGTCAATTCCTCAACCACCCCCCTGGCATGATACTATATTCAAACTATGTTCAAAATATTTTCTCTACTTGTACTAAAAACAATATGCAAATGTCGATAGTTTACAAAACTGTACAAATAACTTCCGTGAGAGAGGAAAGTCTCTCACGGGATAGGAAAGAAGCAAGAAAAGTTCTTGCAAGCAGCAAATCTGTATCCACAACCATGTACTAGAAATTTGCTACAACACCCCAGACGTCCTCTCACCCCATCTCTGTTGATAGAAAAGTGTGGACTTCTAGCTCTTTGTGGGTGAATGACTGTGAGTATAAAAAGGAAAAGTCACCAGTTGGTTTAAACTACTATCACTTAGATGCTGCTCCTTAATTAATTGCACTGATGACATTTGTAGAACTGCCGAAAGCAAATTTGTGTCTATTTGCGTGAACAGATCTGATGGCAGCACTGTGAAATAGTAACTGACTGAAGAGTAAAAGAAGCATCCAGAGATGGAAACTTCCTGTGCCACCATAGTGGGATCCAGAAGAGAGAGTCTCATGATGATCTGATAGGCTATAAGGAGAGAAGTGAAGGATGATTGAAAAGTCTGTGTAGGATTTGGCTGAAGCAAAAGTATACCAGCAATACAATCTTGTGATGCCTTTTTTAATCATTGCAAATTTAGCTGATGGGTTGGGTGCCTACAGCCGAGAAACGGAAATAAAAGTTAGGAAATTACAGAAGGACTAGGATAACCTTTGCTGCTTTGATGGAACAGTTTTGCTTGATAATTAGTGCTTCCATGATCACCTATAATAAAGCTGAGTGGTAGCACAAACTTGTGCCGTGAGGCCACCGATCTGTTTCTATAGCACAGCCACACTCTAATGCCCAGTGTGGCCTCACAGAGTTAGTGCTGTGTGGTATCCCTCGCTGATCAAAGCCCAGTGCTGATGCTAGCGTATGAAGCAAATAATTGGAACTGTACATTTCCTGCCAGTCATTGCTTTCCAGCACAAGCCTTTTTCCCCCCTCTTTTCCTTGAAGTGTTTTCAATTTTTGAAACATTTCTGATCAACTCAATTGCAATAAAGACTCGTGCTTTTCAGGGACCAAACCAGCCCTCAACAGCCTGTGAGTCAGGGAGCTGAAATAACAACAGAAGGGCCAGTCCAGAGGTCTGTACCTCTGCTTATTGCTGAACTAAAGGAGCAGCTGCACAGCAGAGCTCTCCCAACAAGTACCTTTAGGACACTTTTTTTTTTTTAACTAAGAAGTTATAAAATGGAAGTACGTTATTTCCCTGCCCTACAACAGAGTCCCCTTACTTCTACCACAAGGAATGAAAATTGTAAGCTCAATATATTACCACAGTATTCTGCTGCTGAATCAATGCTTGTTAATAATATATAAACTATTGCTCAGTGTATTTTGCTGTAGAAATCATTTGCATTATCAGTTGCCCTTTCCTCCATATATTTTTCTTTAATTTTCAAACAATCTGCTTTATAAAATACACATCTCTATATATCAGGTACCATTATTATGGAATTGCAGTGAAAGAAAACTCCCAGTATTATGATGTGATGTATTCTAAAAAAGGAGCAGCCTGGGTCAACGAAACAGGAAAAAAAGAAGTAACCAAACAGACAGTGGCGTATTCACCACGATCCAAACTGGGAACATTGCTGCCAGAGTTTCCAAATGTCAAAGATCTAAATCTGCCAGCCAGTCTGCCAGAGGAGAAGGTAACACTTTGGAAATCTTTTCCCAGCTTGTCTTTTTTTTTTTTTTTCCCTGCTCTGGATGAAAGCTTTGTCTAATATATAAAGACTTTAAACTAGAGTAAGTTTAATTATGCTTCGACTTGATTTATGGGGGACTGAATTACTTCATCTAATAGGAAGAAATATCTTCCCTTAAAACAGGCAGCTGACACTATCAGCTGTACAGTATTTCTAATGCCCATGCACATTTTTTTAAAGTTACATTACATACAGCAGGGCAACTTTTAAAATTATGTGATGTTTGAGTGCAACTTTTAAAATATGTTGCAGCCCTCTAATCTGTGAACACACTTGGATGGCAAACTGAAAAACAGTCCTAATGCTTTCTTGAGCAGAGAGGGAATTTGTGCATTTCTTATCCTTCTAGAGTAGAAATTCAGAGAATCCCATCTGCACATATGACAAAAATGCTCTGGCTTCTCTTGGCTGAGCTTGCTAAGTTTCTGGTTCTATTCATATGTGTAGTATCAATGTGAAGTGGACAAAAGAATAGGGGTTTTTAGTTCTTTATGTCCTAATTAGGGCCACATTCTCGTCTTTGATCTCACTGACGCTTTTTGCTCCTCTTACATTTGAAGAATCCCCATTGACAGAAAAATCCATGGATTCAAAGGGAGAATTTACTTTTGAGAAGAAAAACCCACCTTATAACTAATCAAACTAGACTTTACCTGATTTTATTATTTTTGTAGTTGCACATAGGTAAAATAAGAAAAAACTTGCTTTTTCTGTGCTCCGTGTTCTGATATTTTAAAAGTGGATTTCTTAAACGAGAATGATCTTTTGTGTCTCCCTCATTCTTTTTCAGGTTTCTACCTTTATTATGATGTATAGGACTCACTGTCAGAGGATACTAGACACTGTAATAAGAGCAAACTTTGATGAGGTATGGTTAGAAACTGCAGTTGCAGTTTAATGATGCAGAAGGTACCAGTGGACTTGAGACCCTATTTTGTATGTTGTATTACAGACTTCTGGGTTTGTGGTGCTTTTCAGGAGCAAGCACCAACAGCTGTACTTGAGTGTATGACTGATAGCACTAAATCTCACTTGTAGTGCTGTGTGAGTTGGAGGAACAAAAGCAATGAGAAAATTTTTGTCCTCTGTTCTCCAGCAGGATTAAGGTAGCAATATCCCCTTACAAGCTGGTGGACAATCCCGTTCTTACAACTCGAGAAGTGTGTCCACCACAACTTTTCGAAGCTTTTTGTTGGGACTAAGCTGTCCGAAGGAATTCCTCTGAGTGCTCAGCAGAGCCAGGGCAGGTGTCACAGCCACAGCAGTGGACTCTGCTGGTCTGTTAACAGTGATGCAGAGTGGTGGGGGGATTACAGCCTCCCAGATATCCCAGAGAGCCACAGCTGAAGTCTCCAGTTGCTCAGTTGTATTGCAGTGAAGTTAGGAACACACACACACTGCTCAGCAATTAATAGCAGCTCTTAGAGAGGGATAAGGCTTGTACCTGTTTGTATCTGACTGAATCTGAGGGGTTTCTGGCAGTGCATGCAGACAGCTCTATAGTTAGAGCTGGAAAATAAAATGTTACTGGAATGCAAGCAGGTTTATATAACATGGGAGGGTGGCTTCTTATCCAGGGTAGCAAATCTGGCTATAGAGATACTGAGGACCTGATTCAAATATGACATTCAGGTCCTGGAAAAAAAAAACAAAGGAAATGAGTATTTTGACTCTGTCTTCTAAACAATGGGAAGAAATTCCCTGCTTTTCTTCTTCTTACTGTTTAATTCTCACACTCTTCTGGTTTAAAGCTGGTTTTGCACCATTATACTCAGTCTAGAAGTTTCCATGTGAGAAAAATATGTGCCACATTCAGGAAATTCAGCTGTGTGAGTCTCAGAATAGTTTCTTCAGAGCAAGATGCTATATTTTATTAGGTTTATCAGTATCTATGGTAGGGAAGGGGCCGAGGAGCAACAATATATAAATGGCAAATACTCTTTGCTACACGTGGTGCGGTTGCTTACTTCACTGCAGATTGTGTGCAGAAAGTTATCATTTGTGAATGCTGGTGTTCTGACCCCTATGGAACTGATCATATTGATCATTCTCAGAATAGCACCTTTATTTCCTAAATTAAAATTTTCAGAGGTGTATTTTGCTGTGTCTGAAATCTCTCCCCTATTTTGGTTTTTTTTGCCTTTCTCCACTTTTTCTGCACTTGCCTTCATAGTGGAGAAAAGATAAAATCCAAAAGTATGGTGTTTCTTTCCAAAGCAAAGACAGATAATGGTACATTGACCCTTGTAAGCCATGTGCTAGCCTCCTCTCCCTCCGTCCCTCCTCCAAGCCCTAGACTGCATTCCTTTGTATACAGGGACAGAGCGCACAGAGAGAGAAAAAGGCTTGACATGTGGAAGCTAAAGAGTTACACTCACCAGCCAGTGATGGAAGGTAAAAATACAGTGATTCCCATGGGTGTCTCTACTGCAGTAACACAGAGACTCCCTGTCACCAGCTCCGAGTGTCTCCTCACCCTTTGGCTGATTATCCCATTGTGTGCTACGTTACAGTACGAGCCTGTCTAGTTAAGGAACATGCCTTGCCTGTGTTGCACCCCATTAACTCAGCTCTGGGGCTAAAACAAATGCTGTGTAAGCAGGATCATTTAAAGAGAATGGTATTTGTGGCCTTGGGTGATTTTAATTTTAACATCCCTGCTTTTTCTCTTGATTGCAGGTTCAAAGTTTTCTTCTGCACTTTTGGCAAGGGATGCCTCCTCATATGCTGCCCGTACTGGGTTCTTCAACTGTAGTGAATATAGTGGGAGTTTGTGACTCAATTCTGTACAAGGCAATTTCTGGAGTTTTGATGCCAACGGTACTACAAGCCTTACCTGACAGGTAACTGACCCCTTCTAGCTCAGCTGTCTTTGTTATATTTCTTTTCTTCAGGAATGACACAAGTTCTCAGAGAGCTGCTTGCTGCCACCTGTTTTCTGACTTTAAATCACAGTGTCATTTGAAAGGAGTTGAAGAGCTTACATGTTCCTGAAAAGATGTTCAGATTTTAACAAGACCTGTATTATGAAAAACTTTGAGAGTTGGGGTGTTTTATGTGATAGGATACCACCTTCTTCTTGGTTTCTTAATGTTCAGCTAAACTCAAACTAAATTCACTTTTCCAATCCATGTGGTAGATTTCAGCTGGTCTCTTCCTACCTGGCGTTCACGCGAGTCCAGGAATTCTTATTCACAGAGGTAAAGCAGGACAGAGATCAACAATCCACAGGAAAAACTGTAATCACTGAGTGCAGTCAACCTGCTTTCCCCTCTGGTTTTACTTATTATGAGCATTGGGAAACCATCTTTTTCTAAATAGTCTTGTACACCTTTAATATTATTTGACTGATGTGTTCTTGACATTGAGTAATTTGTTAAGAATGTTTCTCTAGGAGTTTTTTATTGGTGCTATGCATTTAGCCCTTAATATTTTAAAGTGTCTCTAATCAAGGAAAATGTTTTCACAATGTTGTTCTCCACTCTTATGTACATTTCATGACAGCTAAAGTGAAAGTATTTTACACAAGAAATGTGCTATAAGCATGGGCTGTTCTTGATAAGACATGTACATTTTTACAGGCTTTGCCCCTCACCCCCCCAAATCTATTTCACTGGAAGGATTAAACAGAACAGCAGTCCTTTTCTCAAGCTGCTTAGTTCTTTCATAGCAAATAAGGAGAGACTTGAGTGTGAATATAGACTTTTGTAATGCATATAAAGGGCCAGATTGTGGCTATTAAGCCATAGCCTGCACTGGAGGGGGTGAAGAAGGGTCTCATTGCAATGGAAGCTCCTGAAGGAAATCTGGCTGACTCAGCCAGAATCCTCTGAGATACTTCCTGGGAACAGATTCTGGCTATCCAGGAAAGACACCTTTTAGTGAGCCCAGCGGTTGTCATCCATCCCCTGCTCTCTTTAGGTGTTTTTGTGGAGCAGAGTAGGCCTAAGGCCATGTTTATTTTAACCACCTCTGTTCTTAGTGCATTGTGCTAGGAGTACAAACAGGAAAAGCTTCTTGGTTGAAAGGAGAAAGTTCCTTGTATATCTTCTCTGTCATTTGTGCATTTCTAATATTGCTACAGGCAGTGCAGCTTTGTCAGAGCCAACTGTTAGGATCCCCTGCACAGCACTCTGCAGCTGTTCCTGGGAACTGTCATTTTATACCCAGGATTCCAAGGAGAAGGGCAGAACGAGCTGCCTACCAAGTTGAACAGGAAACGATGGACCCATCAGGAAACAGTAGCAAGAGAGAAGAGAGAAATCTCACTTGTCTGGGAAAGTTCCAGTCCTGTGCAGGGCTAAGCAGGCAGGTCCTGCTCCACCTCCAGTGCCCCCACCTGTGTGGGCTTGGCCTGAAAATTCCTCCCCACCACCATCATCACTTGTTGACTGGCTCTGGCCTGCAGCAGGAGTGGTATTGCTCCACTTGAATATCCCTTTGTACATCTGTATAAATGTGGGCACAACTGAGGTGAAACCTGACACTTGATTTATTGTCTTCTTTAAACAGTTGTGATTTTATATTTGTAGAGAGTGGGAATGATTTTATTTAGTGTAAAAGTACTGTTGGTAAGGATCAAAGCAATGCTTTACAGAGATACGAGGTTTGGAACATGGTGATAAATAATTGCTTTTCCTGCAAAAGTTGTCAGAAGTTTCAGAAGTTTTTCTTCATGCCTACAAACCAAAATATGTTAGCAATCTTGGATAATAATGAGTTGTAAATAAATGACTCATGGTCTTCACACGTTCACAGCTTTTATAGTACAATGCACAGAGTAAACACGATGTGATATTGGGATTCCTTTTTTCAGTTTGACGCAGGTGATCCGAAAGTTCGCAAAGCAACTGGATGAGTGGCTGAAAGTAGCTCTCCATGATTTGCCAGAAAACCTACGAAATATCAAATTTGAGTGTATGTATTGCCCAATCTCTCTCCTGTTAAACTGGAATGAATGATGTTTCTTGATTACAAATTAATTGAAAGTGAGACTAGTGTTCTTCTAGGCATTAAAACCTGTAATCATTATAAATCTTGCATTCACTTAGAATCTCCACTTGTCCATGAGAATCAATCTCATTTAGTGAAATGAGGCACTGCTCAAAATGAGAATTTCTTTTTCTTTCTTGTGGATTCTGGTAAGAAATTAACTTTGTTGATAGTAAGCAAACATTAAGGATGATATTAGGCAAAGAAAATTATTAAACAAACCTTTAGGCTAGCAGAATTTGAATACAGCTTGAGGCCCTTACTCAGAAAAGTGCCAGAGTTAGAAATGAAGGAGATCAAATTACCCTGTCACCACAGGAAAGGGCACTAGTCCTTTTCAGACGTGCTTTGTAGATGCCTGCAGTGCACATCACCTATTGATAAAGCCTGCTTTATTTCACAGCTCTCAATTCTTTGCCTTTCATGAGCACTAAATTCCACACCACAAAGTTAAAGGGGAAAAAAAAAAACTAATTTAGGAGAAGGATTAACTATTTTGATCAGCGTGGAAAATTAGGTGTATATGTTACTGAGAACAGTCAGGATGGAAGTTGGAACAACTAATTTCAGGGTGGTTTGAATAGTTTACTAATTTATTTTAAAAACTAAACAAAGTCAGAACTGAGAATATGCTTTACCACATCTTTTTCAGTTCAAAAATACTGAGAATCTTCAGCAGCAAAATCTTTTCCAATCTTACAAGGCAGACAGAAAGAGATGGACAGTGCACTCTAGTCATTCTCAATCTATATTTTTTAACTGCCTTTATGTACAGTATGGAAGGAAAACTCACTCTGTGACCACATCTAACATCTCTTTGGATAGATCTGCAAATCTGGTGCTTTTGAGATAAGGAAAATACTGTGTGCACCCTGCCTTTTACATGAGCCTCTGTAGCTTCTGCAGCTGTTTCCTCCTCATCAGAATTTGTGACAAAGTACACAACCAGTGGAGGTACTGACAGGAGGAACTGCAAGCTTGGGTCATTTTTGCAGTTCCCAAGTCACTGATTTCAGCCAAAGAAGTACACAATACAACATTTTAAAAGCTCATTTTCCGCAAAGAGCTAAACTGGGAACAGACGACTAGCAAGTACCTCCTGGGCCATTTCAGCCCGTGATGTATTAGTGTATCATGCAATTGCTTTCAGAAACTTTGATCAAATTCTACCTGAAACTGGATCAGAGTTTAATCCTTACTAGTCCAGTCAAAAGACTCCTCCAAAACCTGGTTGCATGAAGATGTAGCAACCTTTTCTCATTTCCACACATAATGTAGCTATTGTTATTTTATGTGCACTTATTCTTGCACCAACATTTTTCTTTCTATTAAATAGTTCTTTCTGTTCTTCAGTTCCTTTGTGTAGCAAAAGAGAATTTGCTGTGCTGAACAAGCAGAGCTTTTCCATTGTCCTCTGTTTCTCTTGTCATCTCGTTATTCACAGCATCTATAAATAATTGCTTGTAATATGCCTCTGTAAAATTGATTGAGCATCTAGATTTAAGGGTTTAGGTCAAGGTTTAAATTAAGTTAAGACTGCGCTATTTGAGTGTATTTTTTGTAGCCACAATTTTATATAGCAAACTGGATCTGTTTTGTTGTTGTTGTTCTTGTTTTAATTTAATAATTTCTGAAGTAGTTATCTTTATTTAGCACAGTATGTAAATATGTATCTCTTCTTTCCCACAGTGTCCAGAAGATTCTCACAAATACTGCGGCGACAGACATCCCTAAATCACCTCTGCCAAGTAAATATTTCAGTTACCCAAGTTTGGTGAATGCCATTTTTACTGACTTTTCAAATAATTTTATGAAGTGACAGGTTGGACTTTACTCAGAAGAGGAAATCACATTAGCAGTTTGTCTCCAATATTTGTTGTGGCCACCTTTACAAAATTAGAAACTAATCATTGAAAAATGCTTTTCTAGACAACTGGCAACCCCTGATCATTAAATTCAGCAGGGTACTTTCATGAGACAAGATTATTATTTGATTTGAAAGGATGGTTCATTTCCAGGAAATAGATGAGAGACATTCCACTGATTTCAGAGCAGTTTGCATTAGGCCAATTGCAAAGCAAGAGAAATTTCTAGATACCCAACAATAAATTCTAAGTCTAATTGTATATTATAAATCAAATGCAAAATAGTAAAAGGGAAAACAGCTGAACTGGGGTTTTAAATAGACATGTTCTTGTAACTATAGCAAGTGAATATAGGAACTGCTCCAAAGTGTTTGGTTTTCACCAGTTTACATCAGAATTACCTGCCAAAAAGTCATGAAGCCAGATTCTGGGTAGTATAAAAAGAGAGAGAATGCATCGAAATCATTAATGTTTTATCCATGTATTGGAGGGGATATTGAGGGTTTTTTCCCCTGTCACCTGAAAGCTCCACTTTTGGAAGGTGTATCTAAAACCCCGGGTTAACCCTGTGAGGGGTGAAGCCCACGGGAAGAAGCTCTGGAGGAAAAAAACACTCCTGCAAGGAATTTTTGGTAGGTTTCTTGCCCCATTATTTTAGTGGTGGAGACAGAGATACCTGTGCTACCTTTCCCCAAATATGGTAGATCATCACTGAACTCTGGACGTCCATAGTGATTCAGAGGAAATCAAGATAAAGGAACCACAACCTTCTGCATCAAACCCGGGATCAAATCTCTTGGGTGGAGGACTCTTCAAGTGCATCACTCCCTTGGGGAAGCTGATAACCTTAATGTGTGTTACCATCTCTGCTTAACTTACAGAGATCTGTATATATGACTGTGACCTTGTGTCACTTCCTTTCCTCTCAGTCCATCCTCCTCATTACCAACAGGAGATCCCTGTCTCAACCAGCCAAGACACAGATCTGATGAGGAGGCCAAGCAGCTTTAACCTTTTCATGTGGCTGAGGGAAGAATGAGAGTCTTCAAAGATTGGGAGAGGGGAGGGTGCAAACCTGAGTGGGGTTTGTTTGGTATTGGCTTGATTTTTCTTGTTGCTTTTTTGTTCTGACCTGAAGCTTGTCATGAAAACCAGCAGAACTGTTAGAGATTGAGGGGTCTAGCAATGGCAGCATCAGATTAGTGTTGCTCATTAGGGTTTGTGGTGGATGTAATCAAAATACTTGCAGTTGATTAAAGTAGGCAAAATGACTCAAGAGTTCTCTTGTTAGAGGGCCCTGTAATATCCATAAGACATCAAGCTGGTGGGTGGGGGTCCATGAGGAGAATCAACTTAGTGAGCCCAGCTAAGGAAGCGTAAAAGGGGATAAAGCCTATTTTTTAACCTAATAAAGCATGAACTAATGAATAGATTGGATTGGATTACAGGCATCAAGAACAGTGATCCACAGTGCAGACATCACATTTCAAATGCTGGAGGACTGGAGGAATGTGGATCTGAATAGCATTACCAAACAAACCCTCTATACTATGGAGGACTCACGGGAGGAACACAGAAAGCTCATCATACAATGTAAGAGCAGAGTCTTCAAATAAAGCCAGGTGAACTTGGCTTCCTGCTGCAAAAAAAGCTTAAAGAAAGTAGTGCTGGTTTTGCAGCCATTGGTTTGCTTGGAGGCTTAAGATAAGTATAGAGACATTTACCAAAATGTAAGGCAAAGCCCTGTCAAGGTCTTAAGTTTTGGGGCATGGATCTGGGCACTGTTCCTTGAATGTGTTCCATTCTAGTATCCAGAACAGCCAATGGCACAAAACTTGCACTCAAATTCAGGAGGACTTTCTCCATGAACACGAGCAGACTAAATATATGCGTTAACCACTGAACATGTGAAAGTCCAACCTTTCCTGCTGTAGAATTGCAGGAGAATTGTCTTTTGAATGGCTTTGACACTTAAGTGGCTGTGTATTTTAGTGCCTTGTAAACTTGTTTATAAAAAGTTCCTTTTTACACAGTGTTTTCATAGCCAAGATCATCTGGTGGGATAAGCTTTCACCCTGAACTTTTATGACTCTGTGGAAGTCCCATATCAAACAAGCTCATTGGCTAATTTAGCTTCTGTCTAGCATAGTGAAGGGCATGGACTTGAAAGTGACTTTGGAGATACTGGCAAATTAGTTTTACAATTTAAAAGATCTTTTGCAAATACAAAATATTTCTTCCACCATCCACCAAGTGTTGCATAGTTACAAGCTTAGGTGTAACCTGAAGCACGCTGAGTTTTGTTGCTCTTTCACATCCTTCACATAACCTGTGAACCCACCTGTTGTGTTGCCATCTCTCCCCTGAGGAGGACCAGTCATCTTTTACCCAGAATCTGCCTTTATGGGGCACCACCCAGGCCACCACTTGTGGGAGCCCAGCAAGGGTAGGTTTGCTAGTGAGATAACTCTTTCAGGGAGTGGCTGGGAAGACAAGGGGTGACACCTTCACAGGTACACTGGACTCTACAAGGTTGACTTTGGCAGTCATCCCACTGTGTTCACACTTGAATTCTTCTCCTTGGTTCAGGGATGGGCCTTGCATTCTCTGCTAGCTCTATTTTTCAGGGAGAGGTTCTTGGTATTCTTTACTCTCTTTCTTCACCCTCAACTCGTTTCATGGCCCTCTTCCCTTTTGAGGAGATAGAAACTTGACATGGCAGCAAAGGAGGTAGCATACAGTGAGACTGAAGTCCAGAAGCTGAATGAATCCTTCTGTCATCTGTTATGTTTTCAACCTACCGCTGACTTAAAAAAGAGAGTTTTCAAAGTTATGCTCCCTTGTAGCAGCAACATTTTTGGCCTGCCATTCAGAACATCCTTGATGTTTGAGGAAGCTTCTTGTGTATGTGCTCTTAGCATAATAAAATCAAGTGGAATTTTCCTGAATGCTGTTGGATTTGTGCAAGTTTCTCCATATTTTAGGTGTATGTAGTCCAATAAGCAGTTAGTCAGAAGTGGTAAGCTAATAGCTCATGAGATGGATGCCAATGAGGTGTTCGGATACGTATAGAGATTATTCTATAACTCAGAATTTCCCCCCCTCCATCTTTTATTCTACTTGACCAAAGATCTGTTTGCTATGCTGTGTATGACTCATATGGCGTGGATTTAAGATCTGTTTTCATATTCTTGGTACTAATAATCAAGAAAGTACAATTTCAGGTATTATAACTAGAAAAAAGCAAACAGGTTTATAAGCCTATAAACAAACTTAGAGAGAAATAGAGAAAAATCAATGGATATAGGAGAGCCTCTTTCCTGCTCCACTGGGGTACCCACCTCTGACATGATTTCTGCTTTATTCCCTTATTCTCAGATCCTGTTGAGGTATTTTTAACAATCACTAAAGGCTAAACAGTTAATTTTCTCAAATAGGTCGTTGTACACAGTTGCATTGCTCCAGCAGCAAAGCAGGCAACTGATTTGTTTTTCCGCTCTTGCTCCCCTCTTTGCACAGCATATGAATTACTTCATCTGTTGTATCAGGCAGTTTTTGTCCAGCCACAAACTCAGGTAAGGAGACAACATTTAGATTCCTCTGTGATCCTGTTCTGAATAAAGGGAGGTTGCCCATTCATGAAGGAAGATAAGGATGGCCCAAACATGATTTACCTTCTTCCCAAACTAACGTTTCTGGTAACTCAGCCTTTGCAAGTCTCGGTTAAACAAAGTTGTGGTCAGGTGTTTAGCAAATGCATTCCTGCTCATCTTCCTGATCCAGCAGAATCAGGGAGGCTGTTCTTTGCACTATTGTTGGATAGCCTCTCTGGCTCATTTCCCTGGCTGTCATCTCTAAGCTTTGCCTCCTCCACCCCCTTCACTACCTTTCCTATGGAGCAAAATTCCTTCCTCCTGTTATTTATAATTAGTCGTAAATGGAATTGCTTAGCACATTGAAATCATCCTGTAACACAGCAGGTAGAAAGTATCTTTCTTCTTGACCTACTGGGCCTTTTATTTTAGCTGAGTTGAAGAATAGTTTGTTGAGGTGTCAAAGCACACAATTCTTTGTCTTCCAGCCATTGGTTCTTGTATATAAATGAGACCTGGAGTTTTAAGGACTGCAGTTGAATGACTTGTTTTAACTTTTTGTATTAAAATGTTAATATGTGTACTTGGAAAAGATTAAAAAGTATACAGGTTGCTTTTTGCAACTCTTCTTGCTAATAAGTAGAGTATTTCTGCACTGATAGCAATTTGTTTTGAAGAAGCAGAAGTTTATGGACATTCTTTGTGTGTGTGTGTCTGGCATTGCAAATAGGTGATTTGCAGCAGTTAAATCATGTTTTTGCAACTAAAGCATTATACAGATGAGCGCCCTATCAACAATACTCATTCACTTGGTGCCTAGAAGATTCTTTATGCATTTCTAAATCAATTTCATGCATGACATTTTTTCGTCACTGGGGTCAAGGCCTAGTTTCTCACTCTTCATAGAGAACAACATAAATGTTTCACTTCTGGGCACACCAGACAACTTAAATAAAAACAGTAATTTTAAAAAATAGGCTCTGATCAGCTCATATTAAGGTAACACTTTCAATGACTGCATCACTTTCAGTAGAACAAAATAAGAGACCCAGCAAATTTTTTGCGTCAGCACCAAGAAAGATTCATTTGTTTCAGTTAGGCAATCTATTATAGAAAACACAGAAAACTTGTGATTCTTTTGGTAGCCTTTTGTGACTTGTTTTTCTCTTGTCCAAAACAGAATCCAAGTACTAAGGTGGGCTATTTTTTTTTGTTTTGTGTGCCAGTGTATCAGGAGTTTGATCACCTTTTGGAGGAGCAATCCCCCATTGAGTCGTACATCGAGTGGCTGGATTCCATGGTGGACAGATGTGTTGTAAAGGTTGGTAAGGAGGAGTGAGTCACTGATGTGCGTTATGAGCTCTATTCAGGTAATACATTTTTAGAAAAAGTAAAAATAATTACCAGGGGAAAAAAAAAAAAAGAGTTGGTAATGAGCAGGACTAAAGCAGTAGTGGGCAAAATCTCACCAGTTTTTGTGGAGAATTGCTCACATTCAGGATTTTGCTTTATTCTGCTCTTGTTTATTTTATTCCAAAAGATGGTATTCAAGATGAATGGGGTTGAGGTTTCCAGTCAAATCAATATTTCAGGAATATGGAGAGATGAATTCAGTCAGTCATCCTAATGACAGTGCAAAGAAAAACATAATCTGGCCTTTTAAGATTTTTATGAAAAGAATATTTAGGCTAGCTCATTATTTATATACAATCAAATGTAAGAAAAAAAGTCTAGATTACCATTCATTCAAGGACACATTTATGTTCCTTTTGGGCTGATATGGAATACTGAGGACTTGTATTTTATTTAATTAAAGTGCATGCAGAAACCTACTAACAAAGCTTTAAAACATATTTTCAAAATCGATCAGGCATCAGCATAATTTTACATACAGCATGAAAAATATAACTGACTATTTTAACTTCTCTTGCCTTTTTGTATTAGGATGTTCTGTTAGAATTTCAACTCTTCATTCCAGTTGTTAGAGCTCAGAAGTAAAATCAAAACAAAACAAAATATGCTGCTTCTCTCTCTGCTGCAAAATAGCCATATAGAAAACAACAGATAATCCCCCAGATTACTTGAAATACTTTGATTGTTTTGGGGAACTTCTCTTCTAGTCAGTGGAATGCAGTTTGAAATTCCGTCCAGAGCTGTTAATTTTAATGAAGAACTTGACATGAATTTTAATAGCTGAGTGGGTGAATCTAGTTCTTTAAGTCACATATGACTATAATAAATACATTTTTGAAGAGTTGGTGCCTAAAGTGTGCTTTCTGGGAAGTATTTTTTCTAGTAAAATGACTAAGTGAATTCATAAAAATAAAAATGGGAAGGAACAAAAAACGTTATATTCAATATTAAACCTTACTTGAAATAATAATATAAATTTTCAGTGTAAATCAAACATTATTGATTATAAATTGCTTCCTTGACTAGGAGGCAAGAATGAACATGTTAGTAATTAGGTTAAGATGAAGATCAGAGCAATTTTTTCGCAGTCCTTTTATCATGCATAAAGGAGATCCAGTCTTGAATAATACTGTATTGTTTCGTCTTTCAGAAGGTTGTCCATGGTTAGAAGGTGGTTTTCTGTCTAAGGCCGCTTTGAGTTCAGGTTTTTTAATTTGTAGTGTACATTTTAATGGGAGGACGGCAGTAAGTAGTTTTTCGGTATAAAAAAAGAAGGTGGATAGGTGCATCATTCAGCTGTATTGCTGGTAGAAGTAAAAGTTTCTCCATGTCAGACACATCTGTCTTCTTGCAGGTAGCTGCCAAGAGACAAGGCTCTTTGAAGAAAGTAGCACAGCAGTTTCTCCTGATGTGGTCCTGTTTCGGCACTCGAGTGATTCGGGACATGACTTTGCACAGCGCACCCAGCTTTGGTACTTTGATTTTGTTGTAATAATTGCATGCCACAGTCAAAAAAATCTGTATCCTAGCTTGTAATGTACATTTTAAGTGAAAACATAAGCAGTTTTCACATGTCCAGGGCTCTATTAAAAAATAGGCTGGGGCTACTGACATTTGGAAATAATGCTCAGACAGATGTCTGTCTTCAAGCCACAGCCAGGGGAGATGAAAACGTTGCTCCTTCCCTCTGTTTGCTGTTAGGAGCTGCAGTGATCAGTCACAGGGCAGCTGGGGGAGCCCATTACAGGAGCATTCCCTAATGCACTTCAGTGCAAAGTGAGCCTGCTTACCCAAACCACTCTGGCCACGTGTTGAGCCAAGAGAGATGACTTTGAGCTGAAGTGGATGAAAAGCTCTCCAGTGAAACACTTTGCCAGCTCTCCTCTTAGAGGACATAGCATTTGAAACTGGTCTTTGCAAAATGAGTGTGCTTCTGTAATCTGGAGAGAGCCTCTTCCATTTTTTAAGAAGTCTGTCAGGATGAAAAAATAGATTTTAACTTTTTAAATGACAAAAGCTTTTCTGCACTGTTTGAAATGGGGCTTTGTCTTGGGACAGTCTTGGGAACAGTTCAGATTAAAATCAGTTAAAAGCAAGAATGACTAGACTGGTGTGCCATGAGTGTGAACATTCAGTTGCTCGAGACCAGACTTGGCGTGAGAGATGCTTTTTATAAATGCACATTTGTCCAAATATGTTTCTAGAAGATCAGTAAGGAATGGTTTTATATGGGTATTACATTCAACAACTGCAAGGTTTTCTGCTGGCTGAGCTTTGATGTCCCTTATGCTTTTAGAACCATCTCACAGCATAAATTTGGATACTGTCAGTTAGATACAATATGGTATTGATATAATATGTTCAATATATTTATAATACATGTAATATGTACTTATATAGCATGTTTATATTTTAATCTGAAACTACTTTGATTTCCATTGTAAAAGAGTTTTCCAAACAGGTATTAATAAGCCACCATTAGACATCAGGATAGTGAGTGTCCCCAAGGTGATTACAATTTCCATCTGTGTTTTCAGCAAAAAACACAAACCTGTTCAGGTGCAATGCTAGTGGAGGCAGGAGGAGCCCTGAAGTTTTGAATATCAAAACCATAACCCTATTCTATCAGGCAGAAGCCTGGGCTATCCCTGCCCAAGTGTCACAGACGTTATTTAGCCATGGACACAAATTTATCATAATCTACATTAATGATGCTACTCTTTCACTGCAAGGCCATTTGATATATTGTTCGTGAATTAGAGTTGAGCAAGTTCCAAAAGAATAACCACTGAATGTAAAAAGCTCAGAGCTAGATGGCAGAAACTCTTCTGTACTTAATTTACACAGTTCTTTCTAGCTTTTCAGAATTATATATGCATTAAGTGAGTTCTGTGGTGAGAAACAAAGGCTGACTTACTGTTCTAAGTGTTTACATACATATACCTTTGTTCTCAACTTAGATAAAGGTTTTGCATTTTTACTGCATTGGGAACTGTTTCAGTGGCCTGATTTTTAAATTATTTTTTCCACCTCAAGCAGTATATATTCTCAGATGCTCACAGTGTAATTTTTTTTTTAAGTGAAATAATGTGTTAGATGATGGGATTTTTACTGTGTACGAGACAGCATATTTTTACCTTTGAAACAGATGATTCCAAAATCTGATTGAAGGAAGTTGTAATACCTGGCACTGGAGTGACTGGCAGAAAGATTTGATTCTGCAAAGCTTTTAAGCATGGTAACATGGGCAGGTTGAAACAATCTCTGGCAGAAAAAAAAAAGCTGCTCTCTCTGTCTTGCTCCCTCTCTTTTTCTCTCTGCCTCCCTCCCTCCCTGCCTCCCTGTTTCCTGCTTACGCATATCAAAGGCACAGTTGGTGGCGATGTTTGGGTAATGCACCCAGTGCATAAAGTAACTAATTAGTAATGGAAACTCCATGATTTTCTCCAGATCTGGAAATCTCACTGTTTTGCTACTTACACATAATTGCTGTATCTCCGACTAGATGCTGATACTTGCTGTGCCTTAGCTGGGTAATCATTGCCGTGATTTCTGTTAACCCCTGAAAATTAGAGCTAAATGCTTTTTATTGTTGGAACTACAGTCTCTCGAATGACTTCTTACCTTTTCCTAAAGAGGTGGTTGATTTGCTGGCTACAACTGGATGAATTTCAGTACCTAAAGATAGACTTGAAAGAGCCCAACAGTTTTATGTGAGAAACAGTAGCTTGCAAACACAGAATAAATTATGGTACATTGTGCTGAATAGCCATTCACTGTGAGGCTGAAGTGCATGTCCTAATATCAGTTTCACTCTATAGCTTATATTTCATTCGACTTAATTAAAAATATAAAAATATTGCATTCATTGTATTCAGTACCAAAACCTTGTTTGTCTGGTGTCTTTCACGCAAATTCTGGGCTCAAAAACTCTATGCAGAGCTTAAAAATACACAGTGGGAGAAATAATAGGAGAGGAAGAGAGAAATTCAAAAGAGTGACAAGGGCACTGGAGTGTTTTTAAATGCTGCATTCAGTATTGCCAACCACAAGTCTTCAAAATAAAGTGTTAGACCCCCCCAAAACAAAGACATTTTTAAAAACAGCAGATCTTGGGTCCTTGTTTGCTTGCTAGCATTACAGTGTTTAGAGTTTGCACTTCCAAATATTTTTATGACACTACGAGCAACTTTCCTTTTTTTTTAATGAAGAATGAGTAAGGAGTTTGATGGAAAATAGTAAATACCCCAAGCTTTATACCACTACATGAAGTTTGCCAGCATTTTAGCTTGTTTTTCTTACCTTGAAGATACTTATCAGTAGTAACTGCACTAGAGTCAGTAGAAACTTCACACTGAAAAACCGTAGTCAGGAGAAGAGTGAGCGTTTTGTGGAGATTCTTGGAAATCTAGGTTTCCACTGGGGAAATCCTAGGTCAGTAACAAGATGATCAGCCACGTCTGCTGTCCTTATTGCACTGCTAAATCAAATAGGACTTTATTCAACAAGACTATGAGCCCAAAAGGTTTTTAAAACAAGTTCTGTGCAGTAGTTAAGCGAAGATCCCCACTTTTTACCCTTCAAAGGCTGGGGAAACTTGTTACCATTTTGATCTGCTTGGTCACATGAAACAAATGAAGAACTGGATGCTTCAGGTTCACCAGCAGCCAGAGATTTCCTCCCCATGGCAAAGGTGTTGCAGTCAGGTATGTCCTGTTTCTGTGCTGCCTTGCCCAAGAACACAGGGGCACGTGTTCACCTCCCAGTGTGTGTGCCCAGCTCATATCAGTGACGACAAAACCATGCAGGCGTGGAGTGAGAGAATGAAACACAAAGACCATCGGCGTCACAAAGAAAAAGAATGCGCTCAGAGTCGTTCTGAAAGCTGAATTGCCAGCTGGGATTGAATAAGGATATTGGGTCTTTCAAACCACTTCTGCCCTACAGCAGCATGTTTGAGTACACAAGCTGGAGTAGGGGTAGTTATTCTTCATTGTGACAAAAGCCATTATTTCAAGATAAACCTAACTTTCCTATGAAGAAACCAGTCATTATGAAATCTGATTGAATTTGAAGCTTGTTTGATCTTCTCCTCATGAAGTATTTCTCCTCAAATGCAATAATGGAATTTCCAAAGGAATACCTCCACGTGAGGAGTTTTTGGGGGTTTTTTTTGGTCTGGAAGTAATTGATCTCTGTTTCTGTCTCAGATGATGACTTTTCTCTGATTTTAGCTAGCTGCTGGATGAGCTGTTATTTTAACCTCACTGTAATTGTACTTGTCAGTTACTTATATTCTTCAATGAACATTTGCTAAATATTCCACGCAAGTCTAAATGAACAAAGGAGCTTTAAAAAACCAAACCCATCGTATAATAAAGTCCTGTCTGGAACTATTACAGGTACTTCATGTCATGGAGACTATTGCATAAATTGAACAAACTCCACCTTGATACTTGTCAGTGTCCCCCTGCAGATGGGTGTCAGTCCTTTCAGGAGGGCACTGTACAATGTCTCAGCTCTGATGCTTTGCTCCTCTTGCTTTGCCTCCCAAAATGCATCTGTGGTCTCTTTTTACATATCTTTTTTTTTATTGTGATTTGTGGTCTAGGTCAAACATTTCTTCACCATCCCTGATATGTATTCTTTATATATTATGGGAAGCAACTCACTTCCTTTCTGTGCAGGTAGTTCAGAAAATTCATACCTGGATGTGTCACTAGGGCAGCCAATTTGAGATTCTACTTCTGACAGAAAATGATACGTCCTTTAGACAATAGGAAACAATTCTACTGTAGTGCAATTGTCGAAATTGACATTCAGTGCTAATGTAGGAGAAGAATCCATCAAGGAATGAACAGTTTGCTACCCCCTGGTTTTACTTTGACCTCTCTTACCTGGAGTAAGAGGGATACTTCAGTACATGGAGGCAGTCTTAGTGCTGTTTGTGTTGAGTACTGTAATAACTGGTTTAATGAGTGTATTGAGACAGTCAATGGCTTTTTTGTTTGTTCACTTTATTACCAGGGTCTTTTCACCTTATTCACTTGATGTTCGATGACTACGTATTGTACCTGCTAGAATCACTCCATTGTCAGGAGAAAGCTAATGAGCTAATGAGGGCAATGAAGGGAGAAGGAAGCACAAGTGAGTCTGTTCTTTTATTCATTATTTGTTGTTTTATTCCACTGGCTTCTCTATTTTTTATGTTAGGATATATCTTTATCCTTATCTAACCTGCTGAGGCTTATCCAAGAGCAAAGTGGTTTTCACTTCTATCATGGTGTGAAATAAATCATTTGGGAGGCATGGCTGGTTAATACATTTTGAAAGAGAACTGCCTGCTTCATGTCACTCTGGATGTCTGAAACCCCATTCCTAAGCACTCATTTGGTGTTTCAGTGAGAAATTTTACCTTAGTTAATCTTCCTAAGCCACCATTGAATTTCAGTGGACTTGGTGTTAAGAAGTTCACTGCTATCAGTGGATTTGTACCAGTCTAAAGAAGAGGAAGAGATAGCAGGAGTGAGAAAAGACAAATGGCAAAGCTGTTGTTTCTGGTACACTTATGTTCTGAGTGCCTGTACAGAAGGAGGTTCTGGTCCTGCTCCACTCCACACTGCCTTGCCAGAACAGAAGCAAGCAGGGATTGCCTTTAGTTTTTCTACTCTGGGCAACCCCTTGTAATGGGGGGTCCTCAGTGATCTTCCTTCCTTGCATCTCCCCTCAATTTTGGCAAATTAAACCTCTCTGTCACCTCTGGAAAGTTTCATTCTCCATTTTAGCTGTGGCCTAATTTGTCACCCTGTAGATTTATGGGAAGAAAAACAATTCAGTGATTAGGGTACCATCTTCTGTATGGTGAAAGACTTGAATTTAATTCATTGCCCTGCAATAGCCTCTTGGGTTTTTGACAAATAAGTTGCTTATTCTTGCATATTTTCCACATACCTTTAGCAGCTAAACCCATCCAGAATATCCTCCTTTTTTAGTCAACAAAGAAAGAAAATCATGGCCAGAAGCCACAGGAATGCCTGGGAGATTCCTGTTTCTTTCCAATGTCTCTAGAAGGTGTAGGAATGCCCAACTCAGACTGGACTCCTAATTTTAGGTATATAATAGTACGTTATAGGAGTATAACCCTTAAGCTGTCCATGCACCAGTTTCCTGCCTATGCAACAGGAAAAATAGCACTTTCCTTTAAGAGATCTTCCGAAGGTACGCAGAAGGTTGCAATGGTGAATGTTACAGAAGTACTTCTTCCAAAGATTTGTGGTTCCTTCTATCTATTTCTTGAAATACACTCTACAGAACTACAGAATTTAACTGCTTCCCTTTTTTTTTTTTTTTTTTTAGTTTCTTGGTGTTCTTTGACTCTACTTTTAGCTATGTTTGATGGGTTTTCTCTCATTCTGCAGCAGAAATACGAGAAGAAATTATTCTGAGTGAACCAGCTGCTCCAACTCCCTCCCCAGCGCCATTCTCCCCAGCTAAATCTGCCACCTCCGTGGAAGTGCCCTCTGCCCCGTCGCCCATCAGCAACCAGTCCCCAGAGTATGGTGGCATAACAGCTACTACAGGTGGGTTGGCTTCTGGCAGATAAATCTGCTTGAAGGTCGCTTTTGTACTTGGTCTCCTAAAACTGAGCCTGAGAACCTGATGTGCTGGCTTGCAAGATATGAGAAGCCTTCCCAAGCCAGAGATCTGTTCTCAATATATCCACACATGTTGTTCACTCTATCAGGAAAAAGATCTGATGTTTGGATGTTTTATACACCTGAAAGAAGTGTTCCAAATATTTTAGGTTTAGTGAGGTTTGCAAAATCCCCAATCATTAGTTGGTTCAGGAATTCTTAGCTGGTAAAGTGGGAGATGGGTATCTTTCAACATGTTTAACACCCAAATATGTTTAAATAGCTGTGCAAGTTTCACGGGGGAATGTTTTACACATTGCTGATAACTTTCATCTATCAATCAATGTCAGATATTAGGAATTACATACTTGAAGCCTATTTTCAGTGTTGTACTTTATTATGGCAACTGATAAGGTCATTGTATGCTGGTGGGTCCACAAATTAAAAAAATCTGCACTTACGGGACAGCTTAAACTTGTGGGTAGGATTGACAGAGAACAATAAGCATAAAACCAGCTCCTTGTTTGGACTGCATAAATAGCCAACATCCTCTGTGCTCTAGAGTAAAACTCATTACCTTTTGGATGGGGGGCAGGACAGTCTGTCTGTATGATCAAAAGACAGTGTTTTCTTAAGTCAGGGAAAGAAAGGCAGAAATGTGAGTGACTTTCTGAAGGCATTTCAGGCAGTGAAATTCCAGCTTTGCTGCTCCTCATTGAATAGGATGTACAGTCAGAATGTGGAAACTATCGCTTTTGTGATGTACTAGAAAAGTTACAAAATCTTCTTGAAAGAATGTCATAAAGTGATGATTTACTACACTAGAGAATTTGGCAGTGACTAAAGAACTAATAAATCTTTCTGAAAAATGTTTTCCATGTTTTCAAAAGCGCCACAGGGAAGCACAATGCACGTTGTGTTGGAAAGAGATTTTAAAATATTTGTCCCTACATCACAACTTAAGCTTTTTCACTGTTGGAAGCAATACAATATTTAGGAGGGAAATAGGAGGTTATTACCCCCAGAAGAGTTAGACAAGAGACATATGATTCCTAAACAGGCAGGTGACCACACAGCTTCAGTCCAGGTGACAGTGGAGGTGGTGAGGATTTTTGACTCTTGTTGAAACAT
This sequence comes from Platysteira castanea, assembly GCA_013397175.1. Lineage (NCBI taxonomy): Eukaryota > Metazoa > Chordata > Aves > Passeriformes > Platysteira > Platysteira castanea. The sequence goes on from VYXC01000802.1 coordinate 418,542, forward strand.
TGATGTTGCATGGAACTTGACTTGTAGGCATTGTGGGATGGTTGTGATGCCAGAACCAGAACTTACTATGATGCAGGGCTGTACCCAGAAGTAAAAGACTGAAAAGAAGGGAACTGTGTGTTCTCCAGGGCAATTGACAGGAACGGAGATTTGAGGGACTTGTGTTAGGGCTGCAGATACCGTAGCTCCATGTGACTGTCAGACAACAGTAAACCAAAAGCCATTCACCTCCTGTCACTTGTCCTTGTGAGAAGTCCCTTGCCATCTTTCCTTTCAGGTACTGAAAGACCACAATTGTTCCCATACTAGAACTTTTTAGGCAAGAAAGCTATTTCTGATTATTTTATTTCTTTTTTTTCTCACCTTCTCATTTTTAGGTTGTTCTAAAAGCTTTTGTTTGGTTGAATTGGATTTTACTCTTATGGTCTGGTGCAGTCTCACTTTTGAGAGTGTGAAGATCATTTTTGTCTTGCACAGGCCAAATCTGTCAGTGCAAGTAATGCTCTGGTTAAGATTAAATATGAATATGTGGCTATTTCTTTTTTCTTAATGTGAGCAATTAGAAATACCTCTGTTTCCCATGTTCATCACGTACATGGACTATTTTAGTTTGCTTTTTAGTTTGCAAACCCTTACGCTGTGGAATGCAGTGTTTCTTCACATACAGCAACACAAAATAACAACTGTGTCTCAGCTAAAGGAAATTGCTACACTTTAAAATAGGAGTGCTGAAGATGTATTACACATACTTAAACTAGTTTACATACAGATCTGTGGCATTACATGGAATATTTTGAAACAGGAACCTCTGTTCTAGAAAGATGTATTTAAAGTACACCATTGATTTTCTTACGTGTCTTTTATAAGGTAAATGTAAAATTCTACAAATGCTTTGCACATTGAGAACTAGTTCTATTGGTCACCATTAGCTCTCAGTTTCCCCATTTAGGGCACCATTAACTCTTTCTTGCTTGCAACATTAGCAATAAAAGTTAACTATTAAACTTGCATTTTAACCTTTTTGCCTTCAGTCAGTGGTCAGTACAAAACCAGCAAATTAAACTGTTGCAATTCCATGATTCTGAGCAAAAGAAAGGTAAATCAAATCCTGTGTATCACACTCTGTGGTAGAACAGCTGTCATGGCACCACTAACATTTTGTTTAAAACTTTTTGTTGGGTTACTAGACAGTTAAAAGGCTAATTAGTCTCCATCCTTTCTAAATCACAAAGGCCAGATTAATGATTGTTCAAACTGCAACAATATTGTAATAAAAGTGATAGCTATATGGCTGACTATGCTGTTCTCCCTTAAAGGCCCTCTTAAAGCTCTAATTACTCATTTGCCAATGCAGTGGTTTTTAGAGAACACAAAATGAACTCTAAATTGATCATTCCTAATATATTAGTAAACTATGGAGTTTTCTGTTCAGTTTTAAGAAATCTATGCATGAAATAAGTCTTCAGGTCAGCAGTGGTCATTAAAAGTCACTGTTCATCCAGGTCTGGGCTTGGTATTAAAGTTCTGGGAATACTGGCACAGATCTAGCACCTCTCATATTTGCATGTTTGAGTAGAACAAATTTTTGTTCTTCTCCTAAAGCTTCAGCTCCTGGACCCATATGAGTATTTGAGAACATCAGTTCTTGTTCAACAAGCAGAGTTTAATTCTCATAGCTGCAGAGTGCAAAACTCAAAGGTTTCAATTTCAAAAGGCAATTCTCCCCTTCAAATGGAAGGGCTTGTGTTTGTCTAAAGCTTGATAGGTAAAGTGATCTGTCTCTTGTGTGGGGACAGAACGGAGCTCTGACTCTGGATTTCTGACTGCTTGAGGGTGACAGTACTGCTCACCATCAAACATAATGCACACTGCTGGGAGTGTCTCACTGTGCCTTGGTGGTCGTTTGCTCCAGCCTAAAGCAGATATAAAATGCAGCACCGTGAAGCAATTTCTGGTTTTTTTCTGCACTGGTGTACGTGATGGCATCAATGACAACAGGGCTGTTGTTGGACTAATAGCATTTCCATTTATATTTGGCTCCTCTACAGGTCAGATGGCCTCTTGGTTAGTATCCTCAAAATCACTTTTATTTTTTAAGAGAAAAGAAAAAAGAGTGATAATAAATGAACTTCCCTATTTTAATCAAACCCTGCATGTTCTGAACACAAAACAGAGCAAATTGTTGCTCAATCACTATTGTTTTTGCTTATTTCAAAAAAGCAGTTCAGTTGGGTTCAGTCATATCTAAAAGAGACTTCATCTCTTTAAGTTCCATTCTACAACCAGCTGAGGAAATCAATCATAGAGGACTGGGACCTAGGCAGGTATTAAAAAGCTAGCTATGAAAACCTTTCAGACTTAACTCATTCCTCCATTTCCACCCACCACAACATTGGCAGTATCCTGGTTGACCTCATATGTCCTTACACATAGTCTGCAAATCTGTTGTCATCTTCCGTCCTTCCTCTCTGTCTTTGTATAATTAGGTCATTGAAAATAATGGAATCCACAAAGGCAAAAAGAAATGAGGCAACTGTAGGTTCCCCAGAACATTCTGAAAAAAATATTTGCACGGCTTTCTGTCGTTCTGTAAATCCAGAGTAAAACCCAATATACTTTTGTTCCTAAACCATAACCTGCAAAAGAAAGGGAGTATTCCCTAGAGCGGCTGTATGAGGTACTATCCTGTAGTACCTCAGACATTTCTTGGTTGGGAGAATTAAACAAAGATATTCACAGCTCTCCCAGTGCAAGATTGACTTTCTATATTTGTTTCTGTGACATCTGCACAAGCACAAAGCTTGTTACTCTCCAACCATTTATTTTAAAGTTGAACTGAGGTGGCTGCCAGTTAGATTTGAATGCCAGGATTGGCATCTCTCATCCAAAGAATTTGATTTCCCACAGGGAGCACATGAAACAGCTTGCTGTTCTGGACTCACTCATTTTCCTCAGACTATGATAAGATCCCCAGTATTTTTTGAAAAAAGAAAAGGAGATTGTCACAATGTCTGAGGCCAGTCAAATCACTATATTTGTTAAAAGGCAAAGGATCTTTGGCTCTGTTATTACTGCTTCTCCTTGGAGCTGGGGAGGTCATGAGTTTTTTGGCTCAATAGCCAATTTTTTTGTTGGAAAAAATAAAATCAGGTCAAAGTAAAGCTTTTGTTTCATGGTGAAGTGAAAAAGTGGGAAAAAACCCCCAAACAATAATGCTACCTAAAAATAAGTATTTGGGGTCTTCACCCTCTTTGTTGTCCTTCTTTCTTTTCTTTGTTTCTGCCTTTTGAATTTAGGCCTGTTTTGAAAGAAAGTTGCAAATTTATTTTTGGAAGATAACACTGGGAAAATATGTTGACCTTTTGAAATTGAAATGTTTCATTAAAATATTCTGTGGACAAGTTGTTGGTATTTTCAAAACTCTCTTGTTTTCGAATGAAGCTATTTGGTAATTGCATAAGTACTTTTGATCCCTTCCACCTAAACTGTGTTTTTTAGTAAAGGCAGGCTTCCATAAACATTTTCCTCAACTCAAGGAACCATGAATGCTTATTTGTCCATGGAAAGATGAGCTAGCTTTTCTTCTTGGGGTCTTGGGGATCTCAGTGGTCCTCTGCAGTGGCAGGAGATAAAGACAGAAAATTCAAGAGTCAGTGGCAGAAAATGCAGGCATGTGAAAACAGACCTATCACAAATACTCTTTGCCATAACACATCCAAGGATTTCTGTTGTAAGAGCATCAAATCATACTCTGCTAAGTATTTCAAGTTACCTTGTAAAGCTCAGAATGCCTTCATTCAGTCCCAGTATTAAGCATTTCCCATTAAAAAAAATTATTTGCCTGATTTTGCCAAATAAAATCACACACACCCAAAGAAAATTATGCACATCTGAAATAGGCTTTTCATTTCCAAAAGCCATGGAGTGGACACAGACCTGGGAGTACAATCGCTTCCCCCTCTGAATTAGGCCCTTTCAGGCTACAGGAAGTCCTAGAATCCATACTGAAAAAACTGAGTCACCTCCTGCAATTCCTTTTAGCTAAAGAAAAAGAGTCAAGAGTGCCCAGAGCCCCCCAAACCAGTGTTCTCATTGGGTTAAATTCAGTGTTCTGGTCCTCATTTGCAGGGTAATCTCAGCCAGTATGGTCATGACCTCCAGCAAGAGCTATGTTATACTGGAACAATGGATCTGTCAGCCTCCTGAGTGAAAGGGGTGTGTGCAAAGGACAAAGGTTTCTCAGCAGCTGGCTCATGAAACTGGAGTTCCTGCCTGGAAGGGATCAGGATGATTAAAAAACTCAGCACCTTCTAAGCAAAATGGAAAACCCACTTCTTTGCTTTGCTCTTCCCACAAACGCTCTACATGACAAAAATAAATTAAGTCCAGTCTCTGCTGCCACTAAAAAGAAGAAAGAAACTTTATTTGCAAGAAGGAAATGACCAGGCTATTTCTGTCTACTTGTTATAACTTAAGAGATCTTTGTAGTGTTGCCACTACAAGGGCTCTTACCTAGTTGGTTGGAACAGGTACAAACTGCAAAAGATTCAAGAAATTTACTTGCGTAACACCCACTTTTTTCTAGTCCTTCATTGTTCTGATCATACTCCCTGCCTCAGTCCAGGGCTCAGAGCTGAGCAGGCCAGCAGTCCTCTCCACGTGAGACAGACCTCAGGGTTTGGTGCATCATGCCTGAGAAATCTTAGCACTGGTGTTCTTCCATTTCTAAGTCCTATTCCAGGGTTTTGTTGTTTTCTGCAAAATTATTTCAACGCCACACTGGAAGCCCACAGTGTGAGCCATTCCAGATATGTTTCATTCTTCTGGGTCCTTGCATGCTCCAAATGATCTGTATGTGTTTATATTTCAGCTTCAGATGTGACTGGTTTGTTCACTTCAGTCGGTGCCCTTTCCATGACCATTGCCTGTTTGGTTGTTTCCCTATAATTGTCTCAAGGCACGGCACCTCTGTGGAGGACAGCCCATGTTAAGTGTGTCCTTTGGCTCTTCTCTGCCTGCAGGGGCTATGCAATCCTACACATGGTCACTGACCTACACGGTGACAACAGCTGCTGGGTCACCTGCAGAGAATTCCCAACAGCTGCCCTGCATGAGGAGTCCGCACGTACCTTCCTCGTCTGTCACACACCGGATACCTGTTTATCCCCACAGAGAAGAACACGGGTAAGGCACTTCCCAGTGTCTTGGGTTTTTTGGGGTTTTTCCTTGGTGGGTTTTGGATGAACTTCTGCTTAGGTGCTTTTTTGAAGTACAGTAAAAGCTGTTTCTTGATGTAGTTAAGTCTGTATTGCAAAGATGCTGGTATCATAATTCTTTGGCTGTTGTTGCTATTGTATAATTACATTATGTCTTAGTTTTATAATCTCATTTGATTCTATTCAAAACCACAGTAGGCCTGGAGGATATTTTCTAAAAGAGAAGGCTTCAGTAGATTTCTTCTCTGATCCCTGTTTTCCTGTGCCATGTTTGAAAAAGCCAGATGTGCCTAGAGAACAACCCTACTATACCATGTCTCAGGAGAGGGGATCCTTCTCTTTTGCTCAGCACTGCTGAGACCACATCTGGATCCAATTCTGTGCTCCATAGCACCAGACAGACCCAGGCTTACTGGAGTAAGTCCAGGAAAGGGCCACTTTGATGATGATTGTGGGACTGGACTATCTGCCATACAAAGAGAGGCTGGGAGAGCTGAGGTTATTTAGCATCAGGCAGAGAGGGTTCAGGGAGGGTCTTATCAGTGGGGGATGATAAGAAGGCAGAGACAGGTTCTTTTCAGTGATATTTAATGACAGGACAAGCACAAATAGAAGTACAAGAAATTCTGTTTAAACATAAATGAACAAAAACCTTGTTTTATTGTAAATGTGATCAAACACTGGGGCAGGTTGCCCAGAAAGGCTATGGAGTCTCAATCCTTGCTGATGTACAGACTCCATCTGGACAGGATCCTGGGCAGGCTGCTCTAGCAGACCCTGCTTTGAGCAGGGAGTTTAGACTGCATAAACTCCACAGGTCCCTTCCAGCCTCATTGACTCAATGACTACTGTCAACCTGCAGATAAAAAGATGTCCACAGTTTGAAGATACAGACATATTATCACCATAACATTCTAATAGTCTCCCATCACCAAAATTTGCTCAAGGCTCTCAATTAAAATAATTACAGGTATAAATTTATGCAACATATTTGATCTGGAAAAACTTCAGACACTTACTAAAGCTCTAAGTGCTGTTTTCATTAAGCATCACTTTGGTGCCATCCTCATTTGATTCAGTGCATACCTCATAGATATCCATAACTAAAAAAACAATCATACACTAATCAATGGAGAACAGACAATATAGCAAGATTAACAAATGCCCAGGTGCTGCCATGATGCAAGAGGTTCAAAAGGTTTTACTGTGTTCCTCAGTCTTGTTGCAAACTCATTCTTTGCAGAAGTGCTTTCCTAGTGTGAAAGACTCTAAACTGTTTGGAAGGGTACCAGTAGATTAATATGAACGCTGCATCTTCTTCCATCTTGGATGTGGTTAGATTTAGATATCTGTTTGAATGTCACTGCTAAGCCCTTACTGGGAAAACCTGGATAAGGAGAAAGGGAACATCTCTCTAATCCAGAAATATTACTGTTTGGTGGAGGTAGAAGTAGAGCAGCACAGAGGTTCAGGAGCTAAGAGTATTCAAGACTTGGAACAGACCACAGTAAGGCAGTGTGTATGTGATATGTATGTGTGTATATATGTGAGAATTCATTGTTCCTGCAGGAATCCCTTGCCTCTGGTGTTAGATGGATTATGGTGATTTGAGGAAACATTTTAATCTAGGTGAATCAACTTTTCTGAAAAACAACAAAGATCAGATGTTCACATGTTCACAAAGATGGGGAGATTGCAGAAAGTGTCCATGCATCTTCTGGTAATGAATGGTCCAAACAATAGTGACCAACAAACACTGACTCAATAGCTAAGGAAATTCCTCCCTCCTTTGCCCCTGGATGTCCCTAGACAGGAGGCTTGGAATCAAAAAAGGAAGTAGACAGGTTCTCCAGCTTCACATCCGACTCCCTTACTGACTTGGCTGTGCTAAAGCTGAATGTTGCATGCTTCAAACTAATTCACTTCTCTCCCTCCCAGAAAAGGAATATCTGACTGCAGTACAAGGAGATAGCTGAACTCGTCGTAGTTCTTCAAGTCAGGGCTTACCATATTTCCTCAGCCTGGATAACAATTTACTGGGAACGTGGCATTAGATAACAATAGAAGGGAGAGACACTTTCTCCTCAGAAAGTGTGGAGCTGAGTCTGCAGTTTAAAATTAGTCACAGAAACAGGCTGGGTCTCTCTATTTGATGATGTGCTGGACACATACTTTCACTAGTGGCATCTGCTTCCCATCTGAGCTGGAAAATATCTTTTTGAAAAAGATTTAAAGTATCATCCTCCTATTACAAAAACCCCTCCAAAACAATGGTATGTTTCATAGAAGTTGTGGAATGATTAGTGGGAATAAATTATTGTGCATACTAAAAGTGGGTTTTGATGTATTTTAGATACACAGGAAGTTACAACTATGGTAGCTATAGCAACCAGCATCCCCATCCAATGCAGAGCCAGTATCCATCCTTACCACATGATACTGCTATTTCTGGACCACTTCACTACTCAGCTTACCACAGAAGCTCTTCACAGGTAATTTGCATTTATTACTTGATGATAGTTGTTATTATATTTAATATAAATTTAGTTTGTAAATTTATCAGCATATTAGCTGTCTGAATCAATAAGCTGTCTAGATATTGATGGCTCCTAATTTTTTTTATTTTATAATATTACCTAGCTGTCTTTTCATTTTGGTGGAGATCAGAAGTAGCTTTGGATTGTGAATATAAAGTATTAACTCTAAAATCCAGCAGTCTGGATCATGGAAAGTGTTTCTGTTTCAAGGAGTAGCTAAAGCAAAACGAATGTAACTAGTTGTATGATTCTTAGGTGTTGGGAGCAGGAAGAGATCCCTAGGAAGAAATAAAAGTGTTTTCATACAGCTGAAGATGCAGAGACCATAGTGAATTCTTCTGGGGTCTTTGCTTTTGAGGATAACCCTGTTTAGGTATTTGGCAAAACAGTGAGTTCTGCATATAGTGTGAATAACTTCAGGATACCATTGCAGAGGCTGTTTAATCTGTATCCTATAGTCTCCTACTAATGCTGAGAAATTATATCAGTAACTCTTCCACCTCACGAAACTGAGCCAGTAGGAGCCAGCACAGGTTAAGTGTGAAGATCAGATCTGGCAAGCGTTCCAAAGCAGTGGCACTGTCGGAGGTCTTTAGAGCCTCATGCAGCTGGTGCTTCCTCAGTGTAGGCAGCTGCTCTCTGGGCTCTCTGCTGGAAGATTAGCAAAGGGCAGATACAGGGAGGTGATGGCATTGGGGTATTCCACCCACGTGGCACCACTTAGAAAAATAAATAAATTGTGTATCTATGTAAAAATATTACAAAATTATTTATTTTAATAAATAACTTTATAAAAATTATATTTTATAAATTTATAAAATTTTTATTAAAATATTTACAAAATTTATAAAAGTGTATCAGGGACTGCCATGCTTAACTATCATCACTGGACTGCAACAGTTTCATGCCAGATGCAGAGGTGTGAATTTGGTAGTGCTTTGAAACAGAGCACACAAATGCTGCATCTCATTCTGGTCTTTGGCATCAGTCTGCCACATGATCTTAGAGGAGTCATTTCTCCTTTTTATGCTTCAATTTCCCTAGCTGTAAGATAAGAATAATGGTATTGATCTCCTTGAAGCTTTTTGAGATCTGTACAAACCCAGTATGCTCATTTGGAGCAGCTCAACAATGGCTCCCTAAGTTATGGAAAGGACAAGCTACAACCTCTCACCCATTTGTGTAGCACCTGGTCTGTCAGACTACATGAGGTGTCTGGATTTGTCAGAGCGTTTTTGCAGCTGCTGTATCTTCAGTGGGAGAGTGAGTGAACATTTAAATGCAGTGTCTTGGGACAGGTTTGTTTTCCTCCATTTTTCAGTATAGGTCTTACCCTGTTATCTCAAGAAACAAGTAAAGAAAATCAAGATCAACACATTTTTAGTTTACTCATGTCCTGGTTAACATGCTGTATGCAAACAGTAGCAAACATCAAACTCAGGCAAATATTTTTCATACTGTAGTAGGCTGTCTCTACAGGTGCACGTCAGATCATTTTTTCCTCTCTTTCTAGTCTTTGAACTGTCCTGAACAGATATGAAGAACAGATATGCTTTAATGATCACACTTTGAAGGAAAATTATTTCAATTTCTATGTAGCATGCTCTTTCTCATGCTGCTTGTAAACCGAGATGAAACTGCACAGCAAGACACAGCCAACAAGACCCTATCAGTGTGCTTGTTCTGTATTGAGAGGAGCTGCAAACTGGAACCTTAGTTTCGAAAAATTATCTAAAAGTCTTTGACAGTTTGATATTGAATTTGCTGAAAGTCTTTTTAAAGCCAAGTTAGCTTCTGTAAAATGCCTGCCCTTATAATAAGTCCTTTCTTAGCTACTTAAAAAAAAAGAAGTTCATAAGATGTCCCCAATAAGATGTTAGGAACTGCTCTTTTTCTAGTGGTCTTTGTGAGGGGAACACGTTGCAAGGAATTGAAGTAGGACTCATGATGTTGCAAAATAAGAATACAGGAAGCCAAATTTACGATGAACGTATCAACAGCTGCCACTATACTGAAACCAAAGGAGCTGCAATGTGCAGCACTGTGGGAGTATAATCAGCTGAGAAGAGGAGGCATTGACCATAACTTTCAAAAGAACTCTTTGTTACAATCTACATTCTGGCCAAATATAGAACTTTGGCTCAGCTTTAGCAACTATTCTACCATGCTCTTTAGGATAGTGTCTAGGGATTGACTCCTAAGGAAAAAAAGCTCTGCGTGTGGGGTAAATTCTCCTCTACAAACATGGATTCAGGGAGAGCCCTTGTCCCAGACAAGGGTCTGAGCCAAAACAGGTGACATGTAGTTGAGGTGGGGTTTAAGCTGCAGCTATAAATAACTATATTGCTCTTGAAGAACATCATGTCCAACCTCTTTCTGTGGAAGAGAGTGACACACTCCAGGTTTAAGAGTTTTGATTTTGTCACTGGAATTCTAGAGCGAGACTGTGCTGAGGAAGAAGTCACACAGACATAGATATTTTACTATCTACTATTTTACTATTTACTATTAGCTATTTCTTTACAGCTCTCGAAAAGTGCAGATGGGGTATAGGCTAATTCCCACTGATGGTTACAACTCTTTTTGATGACAGGAACAGTCTGTTCAAACCTTGGTCTTAATCCCATTTTTTTCTTCCTCCCTCACCATCTGTGAATAACTCTCAGAACAGTTCCTTACTTGTAATTCCAAGCCTGATTGCTCATTTCTTGACTTGGTTCACTGGCTGGGAGCCTGGTAGACAAATGAAAAATGATCTACAGATTAATCTGTTACTACCTAATTCTCTAAGCCATAGTGCAGGAGTGCATACAATACTCTGATGCTGCTCCACCATCATATAGAAGAAGACTGTTTAGTGTGTGTGTATATAAACACATCTATACTGACACTTTATTTCATCAGTTCTCTGCCTCTGCAGTTTTAGGTACCAGATGCCAGGGTAGAAAATAGACAACGCTGTCTAAAAGCCTCTGAGAGGTGTCATCATCCTGTGTTGAGTTTAGCAGAGAGTTACCTCCTTCAAAGGTAACCCCTTCACAAAGTCACACCTAATTCACCTCCACAGTGGAGGCTTGACTGGCTTCTGAGCACAGCTTTTATCTGCAAGGTTCATCCTGGCTGGATAGATCTTAATCCTCTTTCAGGCTATCCAAAAGTATTTCAATTCATATAGTTGAATTGAATATTCACTTTTCCCTTAAATGCAAACTAATTCTTGCTGCACTAACTTTTTCTTTTGTAAATTTCAAGGCCAACACTTTTAGTAGAAAGAATAATTAGAGAAATCTGCAGCAGTACACGTTTTAACATATCTGGTAACATATAAAGATGCACATCATTAAGCTACACACCCTTATGTGTAGCTGTAGTGAATCACACTGTAAGTTCAGTTATCCAGGTCTTATCTCTAGCAATGACCAGAAACAAATGTGTGGAGGAAAAAGCCTTAGAAGTGGGGTAAGTAGAAGGTGGTCCTTTCACCAGCATATCTATGATGACTTTGGCAAGAGCTAACCTAGGGATATCCTGAGTAGGAAGCAGCAGCTGGAATATCTTTTGTAGCAAACCACTCTCCATTACCCTGTCTTTGAGCTTTTTTGTACATATAGACTTTGCCAGGGGTTGCATGAAACACTCATTCTCTTGCTAATTTTAAGTCTGTTATCTCTTAATTGCATTGGGTGCCCTAGGGTTTTTTGGATGATGAGAATAGGGAATATTCATTCATTCCTTGATTATCTACTCTCACCATTCAAGACATAGATCTGCATCATTCCTTCCTCACCTCCTCCCTGTCATCTCTCTTCCAGAATTAGGTGTTATCATCTCTTTAGTTTCTCTTGTGACAGGGCTCTGTGCACAGGAGTTATCCAAGGGCTGTAGGGCAGGTGTAGTCTGGGGAATGTGAATGTCCTGTTCTCTCAGTTGTGCTGAGCAGGGAACCTGATGGAGCTGGAGCTCCCCACCAGCCTTTCTGTGCAAACCTGATCTCCGAGTAGGTAGGAGGGACTCAGTCAAGAAGCTGCGAGATCAGTCACCTAGATGTGGGAATCACTTCCAGATGCCAAATTAAACACAGCCTCATTTTACCTTTTCTCCTTTGCCACTTCCGAAATGGAACAGTCATCTCCAAACAGTCGATCTCAGGTGACAGAGACCCACAGAAGTAGCACAGCAATGTTTCTCCTTTTGTACCATGCAGCTCCTACATGAAAGACATTAATGAATCTATTTATTTATTTATTTTTGCTGCCTTTTAAGCGGCATTTATGAAGATCATAGTTTGCTTCCACAGCCTGGACAGAACAAATCACTCTGGAAAATGCTGCAGTGGTACAGTCTGATGTTATGCAGCAGATCAGGTCTGCACATCTCAGAGGCCCAGAGTACAGTGTTTGGGCCATAGTTAAAGGAAATCTAAGCAGTGTTTGTACTCTGAGTCTCCTAAACTGCTCTGGGGACTGCAGTGGTCTCATGTAACTTCTCAGGGGTGCAGCATGCAGCACTACTCAGTTTTTCTGTTAAATATTGCATGCCACAATTCTACTAAGCCATGTCTTCCCTTCATGTACCTCTGCAGCAAGATTTACTGGAAGCAGTACTGGAAGACAGTAGTAACTGTTTTTGTGACAGTGGAGGAGCCGAGGAAGTCCTCTGTAAGACAAAGCCCATGTTTCAGTGTCCATTTGTGTTATTCTGGCCCATCTACTTTGGAAAAAAAAACAGAAGAGGAAAAGTTCTTAATCTTCCAACACATACACATTATAAACTCATGACTATACCAACGCAGCAAGAGTAATACACCCTCCCCAATAACCACTCTGTCATCAACAGCTGGTAATGACAGAAAGACAAAAATATTGCCCAAATCCCACCTATGCAGCAAGAGTCATTGTTCCCAACTGTATGGCTTCACAATGGCCTCGAGACTGTTAGCATATAATTGAAGTAATTATGTATTGAATGCAAGAGGAAACAGATGTCTTAACTTCTTTTGAGATAATTACAAATAGCATTTTCCGAAGGCTCCAAATGCCACTCCCAAAAGTACCAAAATCACTTAGATGGACCTCAACGTTTCACTCAGCCTAGTTAACACATTCAATAAGGTTCAATTTGTGGAGAAAAGGGTCAGATTAAGGGTTATAAAGATGCAATTAATCAATAGTTTCAATTCTTTCATTCTAAGCAAGATTTAAGCATATTTTTCTGAAATTAATTTATAGCCAGCTCTCCACAATTCGGTAGTTTCTGGTATGTGTTATTTGCAAGTCCCAAAGTAGTGGCTAACATGCAACATTAATTTACAGCATTCAGGAAAAATGGGAGCTAATACAATGTTAAGTCAGAGCCACATTCATAAGGGAAATATTTTGCTGTTTGGACATTCGCTTCCGTGTATAACTGGTTGGTAAGTTGAGAATAAGGATAAAGAGATTTTTCTCCATCCTTTCAGTGCAGAAACTCAGCCTTTACTTCGGGGAAGACATATTTAACATTGTATTTTGTAAAACAATACTAAAAGAAATTGAATTAATTTTACTTTTTTGGGCAAGGCCTTAACAATAATCTGCTCAAAGTCTCACAGGCTTAAAGGGCTTCTTGTCTAGGTCTAATGGCAGCAGTAGTAACAAGTGTGAGTCAACCCAGAAAATGGTAATTTCCTGTCAAGAGTCCTCCAACAAATGTCGCTTTTATATCTGGCAAAGATCACTAGGCCCCAGTGTTTTGAGTTCAGCTTAAGCACTCTTCATTAAACCGGATGTAGAGTGTGAAAGGTGATTCAGGCAGCATGGGCAGGCATCCGCCCAGATGGCTCTGCTTTGGACACTCCAACAAGGCTGAATAGATGCTTCACTGGGTGAGTTAATAGTCAGGCAGGGGCCAATGAGTACTTTAAAAATATTGTCTTTCAATAGTCTCTTCACTGTAGGGAAAAAGAAGCCACTGAGTCATTTGCGATTAGCTGACCTACCATTACAAAACTTTCCATCTTGCATTCAGTCATAACAGAATTTATTGTAAAATACTGGATATTTAGAGTCCATGTTATTTGCAAGCAATTATTCTTTCTACATTCCTGACACATTGATAAACACAGCTGCATCGGGTGTGCTTGATGAAAAGGAAAAGCAGCACACTGTATCCTGTCCCCTCATGCACAGCCATTCCCCTGCCTTCTTAGTAAGCTTAAGCATGGCCTCTGGGCTGCACATTGGAGGAGGAATATCCTCCCTTTTCAGTGCACCCTGAAGTTCATTCTGAGAGCCAAGATTTCATTTGCTCAATGGCACAGGTTTTGTGGTTCCAAACGACCAAAAAGACATAATGTGGCTTCCCCTCATAATGCTGTGTGCAACAAGGAGACCCACCACAATATTCCCAGAGTTCATTCTCTTCTTCTTGAGCATAGGTTAACATTTTTGCAGTCTACACATTTTCAAATAGCAAATTATCCTGGCTGAAGACAGGGATTTCTCTTGGCATTTGTAAGGGATATGAAAGCAAGTAATTCCCCTGTTAAAAGTCACAGCCTTCGCTTCAAAACCTCAAAGGAAAATTGCACTGAGTCAGGATGGCAGAGGCTTCTGTTATGGTTAACAACAGAATAGATCAATTGTCTCACTGGGAAGAAGACAAGAGAGAATCACTGGCGTATTATGGCAGAAGTCTAGGTTAACCCTGTTGTAAGTACACTCTTTAATACAAGAATCTACAGTGACTTCCAGTATAGATCAAGAGGTAATAAAGGCAAAGACCTCAGTAATTGGTATCAAGTAAAATGCTGCTGAAGACAAAGAAGAAAGTTCTTAGCTTGGGCCACATACTGTTTCAAAGCCTGAGTTTCATAGTTGCTGGTCACTGGAAGTTCTCATCTTCAATGAAAGCTTTTGGAAAGCCAACAAGTCTAAAAACTTGATTCTCCTTCAAAGGGATTTAAGGCTTTTTACCCTCAGTAGGTGAGCTCTGCTGAACTTTCCTACTGAAAAACCTTTCTCTGGGGTGAAGATGAAGTTTAGATGGTGTTGTATAAACACCACCAGTGTTGTCAGTGTTGCTTATTCTGGCAGCTGGCTTAGCAGTACCACTGTTGAAGTGTTGATGTTCCTGGGTGGTGCTGCAGTTTAACACCCTGTTTCAGCAGCTGTGGTGGCACAGGCAGATCCAGCCTCTCTGGGGATGGGAAGTACAAGCTAGATAACACCTCTGATGTTTTCCCTCTCATCTGCCTACTGGCCTGTCTCCCCAAGACACGCAGGAATATGCGAAATCACTAACTACAGTGTGTTGGTCAAAAAGAGTCTTCTTCTTCTCCTCTCTAATTAGGAGTGGCCAGCGTGTGGCCCTGAGCTGCCTGAGGCTTGTGAACTGTTCAAATATGTTTGCCAGGGCTGGGCTGCCTCCCTGGCTGTGGTCAGAAGAGAGACAGCACAAACTCCTCACGGAGACACTGCTGGAATTGCCTTGGGCTTATGTAACAGTTGCTTTTGCAACTGATTAACCCCGGGCCCATCCACAGCGGAGTAAGGTAATGAGAGCCCTTGGGCATCTCTGCTACCTCCCTCCTAGGAACACCTACTCCAGCTTTTCTCTCCATAACCCTCCAAAATATAGGGAAGGGATTTTACAGCCATGGGAAGCTTTGGCATGCAACTTGCAAGGTTTGCAAGCATCAGAAGAGGTGATAGCCCTACTTTGGTGACAGCTTTCTAGTTAAAGAAATTCCACGGTGTTAACCCAAGATAGCAGAATTTTAAATGTGACACTTTTTGCAGAAAAGGTATAAAGATGTAAAACGTAGAAGCTCTGAAGATACAAGGCTGGCCAAGGGGAACAGGGATCTTAACCATCTCTGTGATGCAGATGGATAACAGGGGGACAAAACAGGGAGGGCCAGTTCTCAGACACAGCACACAGATTATCTCCTGCAGGACAGGCAATAAGATAAATACATGCTAAGCAAGCACTTGTAAGCACAATTTTTCTTCTGTTGCTGGTCAGCCTGTGGCTGTAGAGGGCAAAAGCTGTTCCGTTTTCCTTCCTATCCTATCCTTCCTTAGTGGAAGCCATGTGTCAGACTTCTCTGATTTCTGATTTACAAGTGTCACTGTGAACAGCTGGGGAATAGAGAGATTCTTCTCCTGCCTGCCTCTTTCCATAAGTTGTCCAATTCGCTGCTGGCTCTGGGGCCAGACCATACTGCTTTCCTGTGGAAACTGTCAGGATGTCTTGTGAACACTTTAAAGGGAAGGTACCTTCCCAGAAATAAAGATTCTTTTGCTCCCCTCCCTCAAAACTCACTTGAGTGAGGAACAGTTGGGGCATTTTATATTCTGATTTTTAGTAAATAGCAAGTTTTTGAGTAAAAGTGGGAGAAAAAAATTTAAATTCAGTGTATTTTTCTGCTCTCAGATACACCTAGCACTTTGATAAATTCATTCAATATTTAAAATCAGTGACTGTTTTGCAAGACTTTCCCTGAAACTTTGGTTTACAGCAGACACCAGTTATCTGATATTCCACCTTCAGTATGAAACCGTGTTGTTGGATAGCTCCTAATTCATACGATTTTGGCTTTGTTAAACACAGAATTGTGACACCACCAGCCCTTATTTTAAAATGAAGTGTGTGGCAGATGATTCTTTGATTCTTTTTTTTAATTGTAGTACCCTTTCAATGGCCCAACATCAAGAATGGAGCCCTGTTTGATGAGCAGTACTCCCAGGCTGCATCCCACACCGGTGACTCCACGCTGGCCAGAGGTCCCAGCTGCCAACTCCTGCTACACGAGCTCATCCATGCACTCCACGAGATACGGGAATTCCAGTGACATGTACACGCCCTTGACAACACGCAGGAATTCTGAGTACGAGCACATGCAACACTTTCCTGGCTTTGCCTACATCAATGGGGAAGCCACCACAGGCTGGGCTAAATGAAGGTGACTGCTGTCAGCTAAGCACACACACTTACAAGAGTTATAAAAACTTCATGCTGTGTGGGACTTTTCGTGGACGTTCTTCAAGGAAGGTGAAAATGGAAGAGATCCTGGGCAGTAATGTAGTTCCTAACGTGGGCAGATTGCAGACCAGTGTGACTGAATGTTCCTGTAGCCGAAAAATACTTTTGTGCTGTTCTAGACCACTTTTTGGGCCGATTTGTGCCTTTTTTAATTCTGGGCCAACCCTGTGTGCTCTCAATTTGAGTGAGCCATTTTTACCCCCTCTCTTATTGACAAACATTAATGAGTCTTACAAAAAAAAGTAGTGGAACAGGACCTATTTATAATTTGAATTAAAGACAGGAAATTCACCCTCAGCAAAACCCTGTCATCTGGTGTTCTTTTAAGCTCTTAATGTGTTCCTTAGAAATGATTCTGCCAAGTCATCACTTACTGATATCAATTCCTCTACCTGGTTCCTTAAAATGACACGTGTTGCTGTAGGTTTCAGTTTACATCTAACTTTGTATGTTGACGCACCTTTCTGTTGATCCAGTAAGTTTGATCTTTACAAAAGAGAAGAAAAGACATGTAGCATTGAATTATACACTGCCTTAAGTTGACTATTGTTCTTATTATATATGTATTTGTGTTGAGTTTGCACAATCTGGAAAAATCTAACTTCTCTGGTCAGTAATGACAAGGTAAGAAGGGACTTGGGGACTGGGAAGATTTTGGATTCAGAGCCACATATGTTAAATATGATGATATGAAGCAATTATATAAAGAAAATGACAATGCAAACATGGTTATTTGCTTAATTATCTATTGACAGGTATGAAACTGTTCTCTCAATTCCTTCACATGGTGATAATTCTCTATACGTCTACAAAAGCAAAATTCAAAGCTGTGCCTTTGAAGTTATTCTGTACTGTGTATGTGTGGAAAAATGTATTGTATTTTGGGGAGAATTTTTCTTAGACATTTTCTGTCAGATTTGTAGCTATTTGTGAGTTTTTGTTAGTTTTTATTAACATAGCTTTTTCTTCTGTATTATAAAACGCACCAAGCAATTATGGTGGACCTATTACCCTATGGGTAAGAAATAAATAAATGGAAATATGACAACAGGCATTTTAGTAATTGTTTTGTAAATAAAATCTTTGATAGCACCCTGTGTGACAATAACCATGTTTATGCCTAAAATGGACATAAGTGTTATTTGTACAGTTGTGCGAGATATATGAGGGCTTTTGACACCCAAATAAAGTTCTTGAAATTAAATAGATGCCATTTAAATTTACTTAAATACAGAAACTTCTACAGGCTGCAGACCTTAAAACGACCTTAGATGCCGTCATGTATGTTTTTATCCAAGGACGGACTTGAGAACAGGTACAAGTCGTGGCAAATGAGTGGTGCACCTCCACTCCACTGATGGACCGGTGATCATGAGCATGGTCCCTCCAAGGACCAGATGCATTGGTGAGATGCCTGTGGGTAGAACTGACCAGTAACTCAAGGCTGGCTCTTTGGAAGGGTCAGGATGGAGGTGAACCCAAGCACCACTCGAGCGAAGCCAGAAGCACTTGGTCTGTTTTTTATAGTAAATTGTTAAACCAAAGGAAACCTAATCCCCATTGACTGAAAGAGCGGAGAAAATGAGACTATTTTAGCGTACAAATGTTCCATATCCTTCAACACCTCTGGGGACAACTCCGTTACCCTGATTTCAAGAGCTCAGGCAGACTGTTCAGGAAGTAGGAGGGATATTGGACACAGTGTGAGACCCAGAAATAATAAAACCTTTCTGAGTGGAGACCTGCAACATCCTGGGAGAGGGAATTCTGACCAACAGCAGCACCACAAAGCTGCTCATAAAAAACAGCCAAGAACATCATCAGTCAGACAGGGCTTGGAAAGTCTTTTGCAAAAAAAACCCTCCACAGTCTTTATTTTCTCTCTTTTTAAAAAAATTAGTTTAGAAACTTGTGTTGATGCCTCAGAAGTCTGAATGTTCCCTTCCAACTACCTTTGAACTGCTTCTTGACAAGGGCTCTGAAATTTGAAGTAGACGTTCATGGGGAGCAGTGTATGGATTGGTGAAGCAGAGGCCACCATCACCACCTGCATGAGAAGTGCTGCGAGGGAAAGCAGGACTCGTCCTGGGCCACTGCAGCTCGGAACCCACCACAGCAGCACAAACCATGGGAGCTTTCAGGCCACAGGGTGTGCACCAGGCCGGGGAGTGCAGCAGCTCGGGAGGGCACCATAATCTCTGGGTAGAATGTCTGGTTAGGGACAAGAATGTCTTAAATTATCCCAGTAAAAACTGCCAGACCTCCTGAGTCAGAGTCTGCAGCCTGTTAATTAATCCTTTCCCTTGACCATGGAGACTAAAAGTTGGGGTTTCTTGCCTAGCCATGCATTTATGTGCATGTAAAGGAAATATGTGACTACGCAAACGTTGCTGAAGAAACTTTTATACCACATTCCAAAATATTCAATCTCAATTTCAGTTTACCTTCTATTTTCCTATTTTCTTCTTTCTCTTTCCTCTTTCCTCTCTTTCTTCTTTTTTTTTCTCTTTTCCTTTTTTTTTAATTTCTTGCTTACATTCTTTTTCTAACAACAAATACACATTTTTATAAAAATAATCTTTTTCATAAGCTAAAACATAAAAATTATATATAATACATAGAGTAGAATAGAAACGAATATATTATAGCATAACTGACATAAGACATTTAATATTTTTAAATAGATCAGTATTTTTAAATAGATCACACACAAATATATCTGTATGTATGTGTACAAAAATCCATTACAGTTCTTCAAGATTTTTCATTACCAGGTAGAAAAAAGACTCAGCGGGGGAAGAGCAGTGAGAACTCCATTCAGTAGCATGAATCCTGTTTTTGTCAGGCTACCTCTTGCTGCTAAGGTCACTACCCTTTGACAAAAATGGCCTCTGACCTCCCCAGCCCCACAATTCTGTTGTGACTGACCCTGAAACCCATGAAATTCAGGGGCAGACATTGCTTTGGAAGGTTTAGATAAAGCTGACTAACATGGAAAGGCTCATGGTATGCACCCATCTGAAAAGGTCTGGCAGTTCTTTGGTAGAGGATGCAATTTATTCTGTCTCTCTCTTTCACTGAAATCCTAATCCTTCATATGCTACATAAAGTGGAAACTAAAACGTGCTGATGATGAATAACAATGTGCCTTTAAAGGGCAGTAACAGTTTCCTAATCTTTATTTTTCAGGTTTTGTAAGTTAAAAAAAATAAATAAATTTGCTATGTGCAAGTAAAATGAGTGTTTTGCTGTGCTGTGAAGTAAATCTAAGCAGGCTTATACTTTATTATAGAGTTGTAAGTCTAGCAAGCAAAGGGTTTTCATTGGGTTTTTCTCCAAAGCTGCGTTAGTTTACACGTGGATCTGACTCAGAAGAAATGGCTGCACACTGGATGGCTGGATTTGGTTGCTTCTTGCAGTCCAGTGACTGTGCTGTTCTGGTTTTATATTTCAGTTTTCGTGGCAAGAAACCCCTTGGGAGGAAATTCAGGTTCTGGTTTGGGCCTGCATCTTAAACACTGCAGCCATGCACCGTCACATGGCACCACCTCAGCGCCCTGTCCCTCGGCAGGTGTAGCCTCCCTGGCCTTGTCCACTGTGGAGCCGGTCATTGTGAGATGAAGGGTTTCTCTTTCTCACCGAGTACCTCCTGAACTGAAGGAATAAATATTTCAAGGAGAGACCGGCCACAGCTCCGTATGAACGTGGGGTTTTTTTTTTTGTTAACTTCAATATATCATTTTCTGCAATCTGGACAATGAATTTCGATTATAGGGCACCTTGAGTATGGAAACACTGTGTACCTGCTCGGTGTAGTTTAAACCCACGGTCTTGGAAAAGCTTAATGGAGACATGGTTCACCTTTGCCCGGCTCTGCCGATGCAGCTCACCTTCCCCTCCTGCCACTTCCTGAACAAAACGGAGAATTTTCGTGCACCACCATCGTTCTGGTGGGTTAGACTTGAGAAGAAGACGGCTGGTTTTGCTGTGGCGAAGCCCCGCTTCAGGGAACACACACAGACTCCGTCCGCGGTGGGAGCCCAATGACCTAAAGAAAAAGCGGCCAGCCCTGGTTTTGGCAGCCTTTCGCCTTGTGACAGACACGGTGTGGACAAGGCAGGTGGCAGAGAGCACACGATCGGACAAGGCCAAGGAGGAGGGAGGGATGTACCGGGCAGCGCCCTGCGCCGCTGAGCGTCCCGCGAGCGCGCTGCCGCCGCTCTTCGCGGCAGGAGCCCTCGGGGCTGTGGCAGGGACTGCAACACCCATCGTGCCCCACGGCAACAAAGCCCCTTTCACCCCGCCGCGCGCCGCAGCGCCGCGCCGCTCGGCATGCTGGGAGATGTAGTCCTCCCTCCGCAACGGCCGGCCGGAGGGACGGCAGCCAATAGGAGGGCTCGGGGGTGCNGTCCTGGCGCGGTACAACGAGGAGGTAACGGGTCCCATCCCCCACCCCTCTGCGCCGCTCCCCCGGCGGTGTCGCCGCCCCGCCCCGCCCGCCACCGGCAGCGCCGCCGGCATCGTCCCGCTGCCCCCCGGGCTCGGCTCTGCGGCGGGTCCCCAGCGCTCCCCGCTTCACCACTGTGCCCCTGCCCACCACGGCCCCTGCCCGGAGCAGCCTCCCGGCCCTTCCCGTGCGCTCCCCGGCCGCAGGCCGTGCAGGGCACCGCGGCACTGCCGGGGTGGAGAGCCAGGGCAGCGCCTAGAGCAAAGCAGACTTCCAGGGGAGCACAAAGCCCAGTGCCAGGCTCGGCCCCCGGCACCTTCGATCTCCTACGCGCCCACTGGGAAGTGTGGGTTATCGGCGATCGGGCTGTAAAAGGAGCTGTTTGATAGCGTACATTTGCCTCACAAGCCCTTTAACCTACGTATGCCTCTGGGCAGGGGCTGGACAGGATAACACTGAAGTGTCTTGGGTAGCTGCCCACCTGCCTGAGGTGCTGCCCTTTGTGGGCAGCCCTTTGTCACCGGGAATAGAGAGGCCTCTCCATCTCCTGGGCAGTGACCGGGTCAGCGTGCGGGGAAAGGGAGTGTGTGTGTGGAAATGGGCTGACAAACCTCGCTTCATTTTTCCGTGTTTCTCGCCAAGCAAAGCGAAAAGGAAGGATAGCTTAGAGCAGGTTGAGCTTTTAATTCTGGGAGGTATGAAAAAGTAGTAAGGGTCAACTGCTGTTGCAGCGTGATATGTGTATGCTCAGTCAGGAAGTGAAGGGGTTTACTGCTAATGCAGGGAAGTGAAAATCAGAGCGAAAATTGATGTTGGGTGGATTTTTGTATTTTTTATCCACCTAGATTTTAGTAGAGCAGTATAGTCCATTTTGAAAGATTATGTCTCAACCCATCAGGTGTCTGCCCTTTGTATAGATGTTTGTGTGACTGGTACACAGGTCTCTAAAGCTGGTACTGACCCAGAGTTTGGCTTTGAATGTAAGTTAAATGCAGTCATGTTGAACTAACTCTTGACTGAAATTTAGGAATCTCTTACAGGAACGAGCTTCAGATTTTTAGTTGAAGTTTCATAGCTTTGTGATTAGGGGAGAAGCCAAATGAATGTGGATGTGATGTGGGTGTTCTTCAGCCTCCAAGAGGTGTCCTGAAATTTGCTGTCTTAAGTGCAATATGTTTTACATCTAACAATGGCAGTAATTGATTTCTTCACTCAAACTTGAGCTTGTAGAAGAAACTTGAGCAACAGTCTTGACATGGGCTGCCTTTGTGCACATGGAATTCAAACGTAGAGATTGATCCAGCTGCAGGGCACTTTCTCTGAAGGACTGGGAGATCAGGAATTCGTGAGACCCATCTCTTTTAACTTGCTGACCTCTGAGGTACAGAGGAAGGATTCTGATTGAAGGAACCTTTTATCTCTGTCCTTACTCTTCAAAATAACCCTCTGTTAAATGTGTTCTGTTGAAAAGCATGAACGAGCATAATTTCTTAATTTTGCGCTACTGGATTTTATGCCTTCTCAGCAGCTTTCCCAGATGAATTATTTAGGCTTGAGTTGAATTCTCAAGGACAGAGTGAGAGCTCATGCAGCTTCTATTCTGACATTTCAAGTATTTGAGTGAAGTCTTGAGTTAAATGTGTAGCTAAATACTTCTTTTGGAGTGGGATGGGGAACTCTTAGCACTGTCTCAATATGACATTGCTTTACTCTGTTTCTTCTTAGAACTTTGTAATCATATTTCCTGCATCTCTTTTCTGTACGCTTTGTTGCTGACACGTTGTGGGCCAGCAAAGACTGGGCAGAGTATTCCAGGTTCCAGGGCTTTAGGTTTCCCTAGTTTTTTTTCAAATAACAAATTAAATTTGAAAAAAAAGGATGGATCAAGTGTAGTTCCAAGGTGCAGGTGGCTGTAGAATAACTATAATGAGAGAAATGAATAGGTCTGTTGGTGCTTCCATGTGCTGTCCTGTTTCCAGTGATCATTCCAAATCTCTGTTCCTCTAGTGCTTAGGCTTCTTTCTCTCACTACATTGCTTCTGTAAATTTGCAAAAATGTTCATGTGCCAACATAAACATTGCATTCTCTTGGTTAATTGCTCATCATTTAATGCTCACCTACTTTTGATTGGCATGTTGCTGAACTCCTGTGGTCCAGTTGGGAGCCCTGTAAGAGAGAGGATGGGCATTATTTACCTACTAATGAGAGAGGAAGAGAATGACTTTCCTACCATCCCAAAGGCTTTTAACTGATGTTGGTAACCTTTGGTGGTTGGGTAGATGTCCAAGGCCTTTCTGTGTAATTGTGAGCTTGGGTCATGAAAGGTAAGAGGCCCATGAATGTGCACTTCTGTTCTGCAGTCACTTGCATAATGTAGTAAGTTGCATATTAGAAGTAGAAATTGAGATTTTTATCTTTTTAGAAGCTGTTCATCGTGCTTGATCATTTAGCTTGGAAGTTTTAAAATGTTAAGAGAACTGTCTGGTATTAGTGCTGTTTTCTTTGACTGTCATAATAACTTTTGCCATATGAGTAATATTTCACTAATAGCATTCTTCAGGATGCTATCATAGAACTAGACCCAACTGCTATTTGAAGTGTTTAATAAAAAATGAGGACTTGTTGTTAGACCATGTCTATCTTCTGCCAGAGAAACAAATACCTTGGTAAAGTGTTTTGGAAACTGCCAGACCGCAGAAACTGGTAGTTTTTGTAGCAAGGGTTATTTGATTAATACTGCATGTTTTCTGGGCAAGATGATGCTGTGGTGGTTCTGGTTTGGGACAGTCAGAGCAGTTGAGAGCTTGTAAGCAAGATCTGCTTGGGGAAGAATCTGGGTAATGAGTTATGTGTAAAACACAAGGCTGTAGCTCACATTTTTCACCCTGTCAAGTGCCATGTGTGAGGTGGTTGACTCATCCCACAGATAAAAGCTTGCATTGCACCAGTAGTAACTGTGAAACTCTTCATTGGAGTCACTAAAGCTTTTGCTGTTGGGAAGGATGGGAAAAGGATGACGTGGTTGTAGCCTCATTATTTGAGGCTGAGTTTAACCAGGCTCTTGAAGTTTTTAGTAGTTTTGCAGGTATTGCCTCCTCAGCAGCTGCTATGCATGTAACAAACACAAACTCTTGTCTTTACTTACAGAATCGGGCCACTTTCAGATTTGACCCTGCCGATGAAGACAAAAGAAAGGTGAGTAAAACAGGCTGTTGAGCTGCATACCTCAGTGTGGAAGTATAAAAGAGTAAAGGCAGTCTCTTAACTTAGCTGCCGTTGTGAGATGGTGCAAGCAATGAGTATAAAGTTATATTTTAATTTTTGCTTTTTCAGTCCAAGAGATGTGACAACTACACATTCCTTTTTTTTTCAGAAAGAGAAAAGCAAATTCCCCTAACAAAGCCCCCAGTCTTGAATGAAAGTAGTTGCAGAAAAGCCCATAAATGATTTTGCTGGGTACAGATTTGAGATAAGGTAGAAGAATAAGGGTAAAGATACTCTTCTATATCTACTGAGGTAAAATTTTGAAATAGATTTTTCAATTTTCTCTCTTCTCAGCAGGTAGCAATATGACAGATGTATTTCTTGTCTGTGTGAGATGCTTAAAGAATACTAGAGATTAAGATGAAGGGATAAGTACAGAAGAAAGCTATTAAAGTGTAAGGAAGACAGGGTTGCAGAAGCCTGTTATTCCAAAGGTGGCTGTAATCAGTGAGATGTGGTATGTGCGTGTCAGGTGCCAAAGATGAGGAGTGTGTATTGGGCTGTACAGGTGTGTCAGGGCTTAGCACATCCCTTGGGATCCTTCCACAGCCTTGCATTTAAAGCTAGGACATGGATTGTTTTTATTTTTTCCTGTTATTTTTAGGGTGTAATGTGTAATAACAAGCCCCTCCCCTTCTGCTGTGTAATTAGCTTTGGGGCTGAGTTGCATATTTATTCAGAAAGTGTTCATTAGTGACTGGGGCTGTATGTTTCTGCTATTTCTGGAATAAACTCAAAGCTTGAAATCAGAATTGGAAGGTTCCTACAAGGATAGCTTGTCTGAAATTGGGCACATCGTTTGATGAAACATCGTTTCATTCCATGATTTTACGCAAAATCTAAATATTTTAAGGGGTTTTTTTTGCGGTAGAAAGGGGTGGGATAAGTCTGGCAGTCTTGTGCATTTGCAAACCCATCAGTTGTTTGTACTGTAATCTTCAGTTGCAATTCCTTATTACACAGAGACCTCTTAGCTTTCCTTTATCTGTGGCTTTACTCGAAGCTGACACGCAGTGATGTGGTGATGGACTCTGTGTGTCCTTTCTGATCTGTAGAAGAACTCAGCTGGGATCTTGACTGCATCTCTTTCCTCACCATCCCTACCATCCCTTTTTACACTGCAAATGAGCGAATGTCTAGTCTGAAATATTGATTGCCAACTACAGAACTTAGGAAAGGAGAAGAGAGCAGAAGCCAAACTGGCAAAAGCCAAATAAAGACAATGAATTTGGAGGGACGTTTGTAAGGTATACAGCATAAGGATTTTTTTTTCCCGTGGATGGTTGAGTTTGGTTTTTTAGGGTGTGTGGTTTTTTTTTTAAAACAACCCATACACACCAATGACATGCTGAAAATACAAAATATAGAAAGGGCAAAACTATGGCTTGACTAGAAGCTGGGTAAATTGAACAGAGTAATTTGTTCTGCAGTGATACTTGGCTATCCAAGCACGATGCTTTGGGCTATAGTCTAACTAAATCAGCAATGAGTTTGTGGTACTGAGTTCCAGGAGGAAAGTAGGTTGTGTCCTCTAGAAGGCAGGAAGAGAGGTAATGCTATCAAGCTTGTTTATCTGGACACAGGACTGTAATACATCACAGCATGATAAAAAGACAAGATTGTAATGTGAGCTATCCTTGTACTTGTCCTGTAATGATGTATGTGTCTGCGCTGGCCTATACATGGTGTTATGGATATAAATCAGATGGCAATCTGTGTTGTGCTGTAGATACCAGGGGCATCAAGTCGGTGCCAATCCTTCTTGTTATATACCAATAAAAAATACTAATTTCTGGAAGCCTATTTTCAGTTTCTGTGTGTAAACACTATAGAAATTGCCAACCAGAAGTAAATGTGTTCTGGAAGAGCAGCTGAAATTAAGGCAGTGGGGTTGTGTCTCAGGAGCATAATAAGCTCTTAGAAATCTAAAATATTTGTCTCAAGCAATCAAGAAGTTGTTGATGGTGTTTTGCTGGAAAAAGTTGAGTCTTCAGAGCTGCAGCACTTCACAGCACCATGGCATGATTGAGACAAATAGTTGGTTCTTTCGGTCTGTTCTGGAATCCACTCCAGAAAATTAATATCTATTAACTTGACCAGGCAGTCACCTTGGAGGGAGTTGTCAGGCCTAGTGTCTCCCTCTCTGTGGCACAGCACGTGCTTCAGCTCAAGCTCACATGTCCTAATAGAAAAAGGAAAGGGTTTTTTGGACCACTTAATCCTTATTTAATAGCTTTGGTCTCCATTATTTATACTTTGTCAGGGCCAAGTATTGCTTCTGAAGTAGCAACACATTTGTGCTGTTTACATATTTCAAATGGTAAGGAAATCACAGTGCTGTCTGTGCCCTGGAAATGTCTGTCAGCACTGACTGCCTGGCTGGCCAGAGCGTTCCATGGCTGGAAGCTGCTACAGCACCATTTGCTGTGATACAACAGACAAAGTAAATCTGTCCAAGATGGCAAGTAAGGCTTTTTAAATTGGATGAAGGCACTGAGTTTGCAAGAGGAAGGGGGAAAAAAGGGAAGCAGCAGCCAAACGTAAGAATAGAACTTGAAAGCCATATTCTTACCTGAAATGATTGAGCTATTTCCTCTTCAGCGCCATGCCTTTTTGTCTGCTTCACCTTTTGTAGTGCTTGCAACATCTGATTTCTGCTGTATCAGGTCCAGCTTACTGTGTTGGATCTCTAATAGAAATCTTCAGAATTTGAGACTGGTGTTCTTGAGTTATTGTCCAGGTTCAATTTGAACGTGATGGATCTCAAATTCAGTGGGAAGAAAATCACCAGAAGGGTCTTTTCCCTTTGCATCGCTGAGTGTTTTCAAGGTGTTGAAGTAGCTGGTGGTAAATCTTATCAAATGTATTGTGGGCCTTTCTCTACCAATTAAATTCATGATGCAGGAAAATTCTCTAAGTCTGCGGACAGTACCATTTTTTAACTCTGGAAGGATGGAAGGAATGAAGTATGTTGATGGAGCAAGATGCTGTCATGCTCTAAATCTTAGAACCTCATTCTTAGATGGTGCTGTTGATGCTGTTATGCTTCAGGGAGGTCTGAAGGTTCCTGCAGCCACCAAGGCACAGTTTTTCTCCTCCCAGTAAATTTGTGGCAAGCTTTTAAAGTCTGTTAATGAGTGTCCTACAAAAATATTAAGCTCAGGTTCTCCTGTGGGCACACTGTGTGGTATCTTAGTATTAGTTGCTGTTGTTATTGTTCTGACTTCACCAAAACCCCTTAAGGGAGTACCAGTCTGTAAGAGGACAAAAGTACTAAGTATCCTTCATTAATACTGAGCGTTTGTTCTAATTCCCTCTGGTCCTGCCCATTGCCATCCAGCATTTTTCAGCTTTTACTGAAACCTCTTAAGGTTCATGACAAGCCAGGGAAACCAGTCTCTCCTTTTAACACCCTTCTTTCACCACAGGATTACGGAGGGTAAAAGGGTTCTCCCTCTCCCTGCCCAGTGAGGTGAGCAAGGAGGGCTGCTGTGAGTGCAGCTGCACAGGATTTCACCCTTCTGTGGCTCTGAAGCAGCTGTTATTGCACCAGTTCTGAGAACAGGGATTGCTCAGTGTGCTCCTCACCTCACCTGCAGAGCTGTCGTGCTCTCACACGTTCAGACCTTCGGCTTGGAGCTGTGCCATGTCAGAGCTGGCAGGCTCCTGCCAAAAAGCCGACCTCCCGCTGTCAGTGTGGGCTCAACCATGCAGTGCTCCAGTGAAGCAGGAATCCTCGAGGAATACAAGTATCCACCTTCCCTCCCCACCCATATCTGTCCACAGAGACTAGACAAAAATTTGGCATGGCCTTCTCAGGGGAGATTAGCTAATTGTCCTGGTATTCAGCACCCTTGATGAAACATGTTATATAAATGTTGTCAAGGCTTCCAGAGAAATGAAAGTTTTTGCTAACATTTCAAATATTCTTGGGCTTACTTTCTGACTGCCTTGGGTACTTAGCTCTGAAACCTAATAGAAACTTAAACAGAGAAACTGAAGAGTTGTGGTCCCCTTTCCTTTCCTTCCCCTCCCCTCCTCCCAACCTAATCAGCCTGTGAACAAAGATAGTGGAAGATAATGGAAGTAAAAAAATTATATTGACCCAAAGCCACACAGCAGGTCTGTGGCTGAGCAAGGGAGAAAACACAGGTCTCTTGTATCTCAGGAGAGGTCTTTTTCTACTGGGCTGTGTTCTTGACGCTTAGCATCAAGACTTTATGCTGTCAGAATAAAGGACTAAAATGGGTTAATAGTTTATTTGTCAAAACAAGATGACAAATGGGTTTTTCTGGCCTTCCTGTTTTAACACAAGATTTAACACTACAGCATAGACGAAAGGAATGGTGTGTATTGTTCTGTGTTAATCTTACTATTAGCACAAAAGCTGAGAAATCTTGCATTTAAGAGAAATGAATGGATTTTACAACAGAAAAAAATAAAACTAGAAGCTGCCTTGAGTCTGTGAACAAGTTTATAAAAAACAATTCTTGCTGTAGCATGGTTGATGAAAGTCAAAATGTTATCTAGATGTCGAAAGGGTGGAATCCCAAACAAAGAAATGTTAAAATCTTGCAGTGAGTTAAAGGGTAGCAACAAAGCCCCTGAAACTAGAACACTTATCATCCATGTTGTGGAAGGGGGAGGTACCTTCCTGTCTGAATTTTCACTTGCTTTCATTTCCAACCATATAAATGAAATCTGTGCTCCTTGGTTTATGCCGTGCTAATGGCCTACAGCATGGTAGGAAGAGCACCACCTAAAGAAAATGAAAAACCTAATAATGTTTTTGTGATCACATCTCTTCCTGTTTCTCTTCAGTCTGTGCATTGTTTCCCTTGTACCATCAAGGCCAGAACAGAAGGTGTGAAAATGTGCTGTATGGCGTTTGGTTTTAGTGTCTCCAAGGCAATTTCCTAATAGGGTGAATCTTCAAAACTGTCCATGGATAGCTCTGCTATTAAAATCAGATACTCTAGCTTTTCCTGAGCTGCTGATGGCACTTGGGATCAGCCAGCAGTGGTTCATTGTCACAGATACCCTAAGTGATTGCTGGTTCCTGTAAATTCACTCTGGATGGCTCACTGGGTCTAACTCCAGAGAACTTTATCAGCAGTTAAGTTCTAAGCAGGTTGCTAAATCTCAAAAATAAAAAAATTCTATTTAATATCTATCTTTAGTACAACTATTCAGAGTTAAGACTCTTCTGGTGCTTCATTTCACTAAGATTTGAAGCCAAGAGATGATTTTATATTTTTAAATTAAATTGCATGTCTTTTACTGTATGGAGGGAAGGTTAGGCTTCCACCTCTCATAGCAAGTCAGCAGGAGGTTGGGGTCCCTCCTGTAGTGCTTTTGACATTTTGCAGTGACATTTCCATAGCAGCAGGTGGGTAAAACTTACAGAAAAAAGAATTAAAAAATCATTCAGAATTTGAGAGGCTTGGTCTCTTTGCAATCAAATGAGTGTTCAGAATTTGGATAAATTGTTACAGACCGCCTTGTAGCAGCTGATACCAACAGGATAGACAATAACTTTGAATTGGAAAGTGCTTAAATACAAAATAAACTGGCATTTTTCTGAAGTTCTGTGAACTGTCCAGTCAGTTCTGTGTTATTCCCCAAAACCAAACAGACTCCACACTTCAGCTCGCAAAGCAGAGTTAATTGTATGGAAAACTCTCTTAGCGATAGAAGGTGAAGTCTTGCAGGAAGTCAAGCTGCGACTAGGTAACTTGACTGTGGATCTATCATTTTTTGTTTCCTTGGCATTTTTAGAAACACTTCAAAGATGCCACCTTCAGAAACATTTAGTGCAGGTCTAGCATACCATGCTTAAGTCAGGGAGTTGTGCAGTTCTGGGTGAGCAGCATTAGGTTAATGGTGAGGAACTCTGAGAACTCTGTACCTGAGTATCTTTTTCCGGCCACAATAAGTACTCTTATGCCTGTACAGCTGGTCAAATGTGGGGTCTGTAGTGTTGTAGTGTCTCTAATATTCTTATTAAAATTTCTTATGTTGCCTTTGTGATAGGAAGAGGTGGAGCTCATTCCTTGTTTTCAAACTCTTAGTGAAGTCTAGTCAGGGCTGTGGAGATGCAGTCAAGATCTTGGTTGTCTGGGTGGTGCTTTTGGGTGGGCTTGACCCCAGGACAAGCATACTAGAAGTTATATTGTGAGTTCCTGCTGTTTGACTTTGTTTACAGATTTTCTTTTAACATTGTTGAAGTTAAAAAAAACCAAGTTGAAATCTTGTGTTTTCTCCCTTATTCTTCTGGAGTGTCTGTTCTAGATTTGCTTTAGACTTAATGTTTGTTGTGGGTTTTGTTAATTTTTTTAATTTTGGCTTTAGTTCTAAGTCATCACAGTAATAAAATTGGCTCAGATGTCCCAAGTAGAACCTTGGTTTTGAACTTTGTGCCGGGGTCATAGGCTTCCGTGCTCCCTTCTTTTTCATTGTGGTGGGGATGGTGAAAAGTGGAATTCTGGAGTCCATTCCTCAAGAACTATTTTAGACTTTACCAGTATTCCTGTGCTTTTTGTAATCACTTTCTTGACTCAAGCTGCCTGAGATCACGGTATGAATTTTAGGTCCTAAGCAGACTTCTGCACTAGGGCTATTCAACCCGGTTGCTGCTCTGGCTCCTTTGGCAATTTATTCATGTTGATGGTCAAGACACTAAGCTGGGGAGGTGGAAGCATGGAGGAAGTGTGTCCTGGGAAGTACAGTGTAGTTTGTATTGTATTGGGAACTTCTTTGTGATGATACTTCTGACTCTAGTACCCATGAAGAGTAGTGTTGTCTTGAGCTTAAGGCATGAAACCCCATTGGAGTCCTCTCACATCAAACAATCTCCTCTGTCCTGTCTTTTCTCCCTTTTGATTGATTGTCCATTTCTGTTTTACAAAAGGTAATACTTCTGTAATTCAGATGTTACGGTCCTGACCTGCAGATTATTGGAGTGTTGTATTTTCTCATGCTGCATTTATATGATTGTTCACCCCTGCAGTGCTGTTGGTATAAAGAGTCTGTGAACTATTCTGACATCAAGAACAATCTGTGTTGTTCTTGATGTCAAAAGCAGCAGTTTTGTTGGTTTGGTAAAACTGCTACAGTCTGTCTTCAAGTAAAACTGCATTATGTTTCTGTGTCAGAGGTGATATTTCTAAGAGTCTTACTTAAAATGGGAGAAGTCTGTCAAATAGGTTGAAGTGGCCAGACAAATTATAGCTGTTACCAAACATGGAGTACTAATCCTTGCACTTGTTAAGTAGCAGTTATTTTGGTTTCTTTTTCTCCCAGCCTCCTGACTGAAACAACCTTAACTTAAAATTCTGCAGGTGTTGTAGGGGTGGCTGTTGTACTTTGACGTATTTTTAAAACCTTTCACTTGTCTCTAGCTGTGTTACTCTTCTGGAGTTTTTAGTCCTGGTACTGTAACTGAGTATGGTAACGGCTGCCATTTTGGCTTAATGCTTTTGCAAATGTTGATGTATTTGGATTGCATCCATGAGGAAAACTGCTTTTGGTGCTCTCTGGAGGGCTTTTGTAACAGTTCATGCTAATATGGAATACCTAGTTTCTCAAGTCAGATAAAATCTCAAAAGCTATATGGAAGGAAGCTTAGCAAAGTAGTTTCTTATTGCCACCAATATTGTGACACTAAAACTGTTCCCTTTTTCTTTGTTGTGTTTGCCTAGCAACTGTGTGAGGGAATTCTAAACATCCTTGAAAAAGACACCAAAACTTCATGTCAAGTTGCCTGCCTGGAGGCCCTCCGGATTCTCTCCAGGGACAAGAAGGTTTTAGTGCCTGTAACCACAAAGAGGAACATGCAGATCCTTATGAAGCTAGCAAAGCTGGACACTGTGGAAGATCCTTTGGAGAGAGTATCTGAATTTCCTGTGATAGTAGAAGCCTTAAAATGCCTCTGTAACATAATTTTTAATAGTTCAGTTGCACAGAAGCTCAGTTTGGAACTGAATCTTGCAGCGATGCTCTGCAATCTTCTGCAGAAATGTGAGGACCGGCAGCTGGTTGATGACATTAAATGCTTTGACTTGCGTCTCCTCTTCCTCCTGTCACTTCTGCACACAGATATCAGAGCACAGTTGCGTCAGGAACTACAAGGGGTGCAAGTTTTGACTCAGGCTTTGGAGAGTGCCCTGAGTGTAAGATGGACAGAAGAATATAAAGCAGCAGAAGATCGTGACAGGCCTCCTCTATCTCTGCAAGAGACAGATTGTGCCATTGAGGCCCTAAAGGCTTTATTTAATGTAACACTTGACAGCTGGAATGTCCACAGCGAGGTAAGGCTTAGCTGAAGTGCTTTTTTCAGTTGATTTTGTTTAGCCTGCAAGAACCAGCAGGTAGATACACAAGAGGCAGTTACTGTTCCTGTTACTACTTGGGCAAAAAATTCTATCCATACATTTTCTGTGTAATGGGAGAGTAGCTTGGCTTGCCTAATGCAAGGTAAAACTGTATGTTTTCGAATACAAAGATGCAAAAAATACTATTTCATAAAAGTCTTAGATTTCCAAAAGAAAATAAATGTTGTTCACTAATAATTAGCTAGCTAGGAAAAACTTCTTAATCTAAGTGTACCAGATGGCTGCATCTCTGGAGGTTGTGGGCTATGGCAATAGGGTAATAGAGCTGAGAGGACTCCCTAGTTTTTGTCTGTTGTATGATAAGTACATCAACTCTCATTTTTAACAAATAACTCTGATGAAAGAATGGTACTGTTTTTAATACCTTTGGCCCATTCTCCCAACACTAGCTTTGGACTTAAACATTATCTTCTAAGATGAGATCAAGTACAAGAACCAAATACAGTTTCATTGTTATGTCTTATTCATAAGGTTTATCTTGGTTTGTTTTCTTTATTACATCAGATCTTTTTTTTTCCTTAGATAACTGTGCTTCCTATGTGTTGCATCCTTTAATTTATAAACAAAAATTACAACGATAACTTTGCTGAATAACTTGAGTCTGTGCTACAGCAGGAGAATTATGTAGGCAACCTTTATTTTCAGTCCACATCATAGTCTCTAGAACAGTGTTGTTTACTTTCCACTAGACATGGTAAATATGCAGCATATAAAGCTGATCAAAATTCTACTGTAGTTAAAACTTGCAACTAATTGTTCTCTTTAGTGCATTGGACTAAACAGCAAATAAGACATTAATTGTAACTTTAAGGACCATAAAACTTGAGAAAATTCTTTGCTTTAATATCTCGAGGATATGGTGAATAAGAAATCCTGAAATTTAAGATTAAGTGATGGAGGGATCAGAGAAGCTAATACTTGAGTTTCAAGGAAATACAAAGAAAGTGAGCTTTTTTTCTTCTGTTTATATTCCTGACTTAGACCCTTATTAAATGTACCTTTAACTTTGTCAAAATTCTTTGTATAGACAAGTGATTGTTTTGGAGGTAAAAGAACATGTAACACAGTTATATGGAAAGTTGGAAAAGAAACTGTGTTACATGTTCACCTCTTGAGAGCTAAGCTCTTGACACCTGGAAGTTGGTTTACTCTTACAAAATACTGAATCTGGAGAGATGTAAAGCCCAGCTCACTGCAGGAGGGCAGGCAGGAGATGGCACACGGTTGTGGCTTTATCTGCTGAGGTTTTGTGTGGCTGGTGTCTGTGGAATGAGGGAGGTTTTGTCCTAGAAATCTTTTCCTCTTTAATATCCCAAGCATGCATGCTGCTTTTTTTTTTTTCTTTTTCTCCTTCTCCAGGGCAGGAGAAGCTTATTTTGTGTTTTGAGATAGAGCTTAGATAGTAACTCTTTACTAGAAATTCCTAAAAGCAGAGAACCTTTAAATCAAAGAACTTCTTGGTGGCTGTTAGCTGTTAGCCAGATATGTTAGATGGCATTCTACTTAGTGAATATTCCAGTAGCAAGTTTAATGGTCTGGAAGAAGAGTGAAAGGTGTGTTAATGAAGTGGGCTGAAGATGCAGATTTTGAAGAGATTCCACAGCACAACACATGGAAAATAAAAGGAGAGCACAGAGGTTGGGCATGTGGGTAGAAGCTAAACAAGATCCACCCTAATGTGGAAAGAACCATTTGAAACACCAGTATTTAATGTCTGGAGATGGTTTCAAAGTAGCAAAGCCAGACAAGAGCTGCAGGTGGTACAGTTGGCAGATTTGGATGCTGATGCTACAAAAGATGCACTGGATGCTTTGTGCCAGGTCAAACACTCCAGAATATATGATGGATGCCAAGAAGAGTTGTTGAAAAAGGGTGAGGACAGTGATACGCAGTTAATTGCAGTTACTGGTGTACTTTTGTGTGGCTGCTCTCTGGTGGGAGACTGGAAGGGGGAATTGCTTGGAGAGAGGAAAAAGCAGGGCAAATAAGGTTGCTGAGAAGTTACTAATGGAATGGAGGAAAGGTATTAAGGGAGCAGAAGCAACGGAATTAGAAAAAGAGACAGACCCGGTGGAGGGAATGAAACTTGGCAGCAAAAGGCCTAAATGAGGAGCAGACAAATTAAATGAAGAACATACATAATCTTAAATGGATGAAGAGATGGCCTGGTGTAAATGCAAGAAGGAAGAGAGTGGTATGTTAGAAATAGTGGTATGGAATTGAGCAAACACTTGTAGCTGGGTTTTCTAGTAATGAAAGTTGATTTAACTGGAAAAACCTCCCCAGTGAGCGGAACAAGGCCTAGTTCAAAGTCACCTTATGAGAGTTATGTAGCATTAAGCATTCAGTGAACACTAAGGTACAGTCCTTTTATTGATAGGGATGGATGTTATGATCTAATAGGTATTTTCCATCTTTAATTTTTATTATTCTAGTGACCTGAAATCCTCACTTGCAATCTTCAAAATGAAAAAATATCTTCATAATTTATATTTATATAGAATGAATCTCATCAATTTCGTTACATGGCTGCCATCCTTCGACACTGCTTATTAACCACGGGCCCTACTGAAGAAAAAACTGAAGAGTTGCACAGGTTGGTAGAACTGCAGAGCCAATCTATGTTAAAAGGTTTTTGTTTGGATGGTTTTCCTAAATAGAAATTTACTTTGCCTAAAATGTGAAGTGGAAATCTGAGAAACAATGAAAACTAGTAATTTGGAGTTAATATCGCTAATCTTTTTTTGATGAAAGCTGTTTTCCTCAAATATTGTTTAAACATGTCCAGTTNAAAGTTGGAAAAGAAACTGTGTTACATGTTCACCTCTTGAGAACTAAGCTCTTGACACCTGGAAGTTGGTTTACTCTTACAAAATACTGAATCTGGAGAGATGTAAAGCCCAGCTCACTGCAGGAGGGCAGGCAGGAGATGGCACACGGTTGTGGCTTTATCTGCTGAGGTTTTGTGTGGCTGGTGTCTGTGGAATGAGGGAGGTTTTGTCCTAGAAATCTTTTCCTCTTTAATATCCCAAGCATGCATGCTGCTTTTTTTTTTTTCTTTTTCTCCTTCTCCAGGGCAGGAGAAGCTTATTTTGTGTTTTGAGATAGAGCTTAGATAGTAACTCTTTACTAGAAATTCCTAAAAGCAGAGAACCTTTAAATCAAAGAACTTCTTGGTGGCTGTTAGCTGTTAGCCAGATATGTTAGATGGCATTCTACTTAGTGAATATTCCAGTAGCAAGTTTAATGGTCTGGAAGAAGAGTGAAAGGTGTGTTAATGAAGTGGGCTGAAGATGCAGATTTTGAAGAGATTCCACAGCACAACACATGGAAAATAAAAGGAGAGCACAGAGGTTGGGCATGTGGGTAGAAGCTAAACAAGATCCACCCTAATGTGGAAAGAACCATTTGAAACGCCAGTATTTAATGTCTGGAGATGGTTTCAAAGTAGCAAAGCCAGACAAGAGCTGCAGGTGGTACAGTTGGCAGATTTGGATGCTGATGCTACAAAAGATGCACTGGATGCTTTGTGCCAGGTCAAACACTCCAGAATATATGATGGATGCCAAGAAGAGTTGTTGAAAAAGGGTGAGGACAGTGATACGCAGTTAAACAATTGCAGTTACTGGTGTACTTTTGTGTGGCTGCTCTCTGGTGGGAAACTGGAAGGGGGGATTGCTTGGAGAGAGGAAAAAGCAGGGCAAATAAGGTTGCTGAGAAGTTACTAATGGAATGGAGGAAAGGTATTAAGGGAGCAGAAGCAACGGAATTAGAAAAAGAGACAGACCCGGTGGAGGGAATGAAACTTGGCAGCAAAAGGCCTAAATGAGGAGCAGACAAATTAAATGAAGAACATACATAATCTTAAATGGATGAAGAGATGGCCTGGTGTAAATGCAAGAAGGAAGAGAGTGGTATGTTAGAAATAGTGGTATGGAATTGAGCAAACACTTGTAGCTGGGTTTTCTAGTAATGAAAGTTGATTTAACTGGAAAAACCTCCCCAGTGAGGGGAACAGGGCCTAGTTCAAAGTCACCTTATGAGAGTTACGTAGCATTAAGCATTCAGTGAACACTAAGGTACAGTCCTTTTATTGATAGGGATGGATGTTATGATCTAATAGGTATTTTCCATCTTTAATTTTTATTATTCTAGTGACCTGAAATCCTCACTTGCAATCTTCAAAATGAAAAAATATCTTCATAATTTATATTTATATAGAATGAATCTCATCAATTTCGTTACATGGCTGCCATCCTTCGACACTGCTTATTAACCACGGGCCCTACTGAAGAAAAAACTGAAGAGTTGCACAGGTTGGTAGAACTGCAGAGCCAATCTATGTTAAAAGGTTTTTGTTTGGATGGTTTTCCTAAATAGAAATTTACTTTGCCTAAAATGTGAAGTGGAAATCTGAGAAACAATGAAAACTAGTAATTTGGAGTTAATATCGCTAATCTTTTTTTGATGAAAGCTGTTTTCCTCAAATATTGTTTAAACATGTCCAGTTCTCAAGAGCGAGGCAGGATTGTTATTTTCTATCACTGATAATGAACCTCATCTTCTTAAAATCTTGCTTTTATGTTCATGTGTGTGTATCTGAGGATGAAAGTACATATGGAAGTTCTAAGTGTAGTTCAAATTGAAGTGGAATACAACTGTTGTTTTGCACAGACGCTGGTGGAAACACTGCATTTTGAGATTTCTGTATGTAAGTTTTGTAATTCTGATGGATTGGGATGGAAATAACAAGATGCTATTTTATCCCAATAGTTCTAGGCTGCTTTATTGGAAGTACAAATATTTTTTTCCTTGGTAATAATATTTTTTTTTTAAAGATGAATGAATCACACAGTTTTAGGTGTGTGGTTTACGTTTTTTTTCCTCAGTCCTGCACCCAACAGGACTTGGCAGCCATGTATTGGCAGCCAGTAATTCAGTCAAACTTCAGATTATTTGTGGCGAGGTGGTGGTTCTTTGTTTAGTGTTACTGTTCTTTCTCCATGACACCCTTGGTCAGCTGTTCACTGGGCCTGACAGTACAGTAGCTTCTGTCAGCAGTGAAAAGTTGCCATTTTCTTCTTCAGAGATGTCTGTATATCTAACTGTAGGATCTTTTGAAGGTCTTCTGAACCAGTGTCTAGGAAGAAGGATAGAGCTTTTCACACCCAGCAATCTTGAAAGTGTTAAATGACCTTGATTAACATCTTGGAAAGCTCTTAGAGATCAACAGTCTTAGAAGGTGAACACTAAAATCCAAGATCAGAGCCCTTCTCAGGTGGTGCAGACTAGTTTGGAATAATTTAGGATACTGCTGCAGTAGTTGCCATGGCTGAAGTTAGTGCTGTGTCCTAAAGGGCAGTTAGTGTTTTCTCTTTGCTGCTGCTTATGGTGGCTGCTTTGTGCTCTCAGCTTCCTTTAAGGGAGGGGCTGGCAGGAATAAAATCCCTACTGCTGGCAGAATTTAACAGTTTTGGATAAAATCAGCAATTACAAGAGAGACTGACGAGAATTATTATACAGCTGATGCTCTTCCCAAAATCTGTTTCCTTGTCCAGGAATCTGACTAGACTGATCACCCTGTTAAATATATTAGTGCCCTGTAAAATTTAATTATCTTGTGCTATTGCAAAGAGATGGAAGTTATGCAGGTCCTTTTGGTTTTAGCTTTTGCAAACACTTGCAGATGAGATCCAGAAAGGGCTTTACATAAAGAAGTAGGCAGCTGTGAAGATGATGTAGTGGTGGTGTGATTTCTGTCCTTGCTTTTTCAGTCACAAGGGAGATTTTTTGTAGCAGTGCTGCCCACGTGGGCCTTATGGAGACACTAAGTCAAAGCAAAGGCTCCCATAATTCTGAGAGGAGGAAGCAGGAAAGAAATGAGGACACACATCACTGCCTTGAGTCACTTCAGTTGTTCCCCCTTCTCCAGCAGACTCAGTGTAGGCCTGCATCAGTCTTTCTGCTATGCTGAGAAAACAACTTTGTCCCTCTGTTAGCAGCTTGTAGCTGGTTAAGTTAGCTGAAGAGTAAAGAAGCATCATTGCATGTGGTATTCGATCTTGATTTATATGCTACAAGAGCACCGTGCAGGTTTTGACTGCTGCAATTCAAATATTTCAGCATTTTTGCAGAACCTGAGTTTTGTCTTTGAATGCTACAAGGATGCAGTAAAAACTGAGTAATTGAATAGGCGTTTCCACCGAGATTGCTCATCACAAGGCAACTTTGGAACAGAAAAGCTATACTCAGAAGTAATGCCCTGCAAATCCTCAAAGGGATTTGGGCCTGCATCAGAGGGCCCCACTCCAGTCTGCTGATATATTTGGACAAGCAAAACTTAATTCCTGATAGGAACTTCACTAACAAACGAGTGAACTGTTGTTAGCAGTCTGTAGCTAAAAAAAGAGAGGCTGTGTCATCATTTGGGCCGTTCCGCATGCTGGACTCTGAGCATGCAATCTATTGCCAGAGATGAGGTGTGAGTTGGAGAGCAGAGCACAGCTTCCAGCTCTGCTTTCCACCTGGAGCCTATCAGTAAGGCAATTATGAAAACTGTGTTAAAAATAAAATAAAATAAAATACAAACAGTGGTGAATGCAGAATAAACTTCAAGAAGCATATAAATATATATATTAAAAAAATATATAAAATATATTAGGGGCATATAAATATATTTCTGAGGATTGCTGATCACTTGGACTTCCCTAATTCTGTAAATCTGCAGAACCTAAGATGCTTCAGTCAAAGGTTTGGGCAGCCTGTTAAAGTGCATCGTTTGAATGCCTGTGCTCTGAATGTGTAAGTTGAGGATTTATTTTAGGTGAACACTGAGTGTTGGATACATGCTCTGAGCCATGATGTACTGATTGTCAGTGTGACTATTTCTAATAAAAAAGCAGAAGTTAGCCATAAAAATATCTTAACTACTTTAGTACCCAGTACTGTCATTGTGGTCCTGTTGCGTCATTACTTAATATTTGAATATGAGCAGCTTAAGGTACCACATATTAGAGTGAGTGCCATTTTTGCCCACTAACAAGGTTTTAATCAAGGCATTCACTGGCTCTAAATAGGCCTTTGCTTCTGAATTTGCATATCAGGAGGGGGCTGGGAGCATGAGTGGGTGGATGTCATGTCCCAGTGATTAATGATCTCTAGGAAGCCGAAAAGGGGAGAGTAATATACGCAGTATTTCTACCCCCTGGAGTAGGAATGCAAACACTATTGTGCCTATCTGTGCATAGTCACTGACTTCCTGGTAGCTGGAGAATTTCATACACTCCTCTGCCACAAATAAAACTGTCAGTGGAGTGACAAAGATCAGAAAGCCGGGCTTCATTTATTGAAAAGAATAGCTCAGACACAGTGATCCAGAAAATTAATTTTGTAGGTGTTTGGGAACTTGGTTGTTTAATAAGAAACTGGTAAAAAGAGAACTTTTGATGAAAGGCCTGAAGCCACCAAATATTTGTTGGATTTCAGTCTGTTTTGTTTCTGACTATTCCTGAATTATTGGAGAGGAATAACTTCCGTGATATAAACGACGTATCTTGAACAGGAATTAGAAACAAAACAAAGGGAACAAGCGCTCCCAAAAGTAATAGTTGTCTGAATTTCAATTACTAAAAGAGCAAAAGGGAGATGGCACAATGTGGAACAGCCACCCAGTCCGATCAAACCAGAACCAGCACATTTGTTAAAAATCCTGTTATGCTCTGATGGCCATGATTTGCTTTCTCTTTTGCTAATTCTTTGTTAGAATTGTATTACTAACTTAGAAACAGAAGGCAGCTTCTAAGTACTTACTATTAAAAGTTGTAAATGAACTTGTTTGAAAAGTTTTCTCCATTCTTGGAACACTTCACTAGTCCTTGCAACATCAGTGCTTATTGGTTCTTTGATAGCTTTGGGGTCTGTATGGATAAACCTGAATAGTTTTGTGCTATTTCTAAATACATCCATTTATAAGTTTAGTTGGACACCGGCAAGTAAATAATGACAGAATTCTAATTTTTGCAGCATCTGCATAATTTGTCTCAGTATTCAGGAACAGTACAAGCCCAAGTCTGTACAGTGAGAACAGGGTAGATAGCAAACTCAAGGGATGTGTACCCCACAAGAGACCCTTGCAAAGTAAGTCCCACCTTACTCCATTAAAGAGGAGGGAGGGACCCTGTGGTCTAATTGTGAAATCACTTAATGGCTCTTTGGAAATGCTCCTCTTTGTGTGTTGTAGAATGAGAACACTGCCAGTTACTGAAGGGTGGTGCTTGGTAAATAAACCCGAGTCTTTTCTTAATGTGTCAAAAACCTTCTGTATTTCATACATACTGCAAGCTAAATAAAAGTGAAAATATTTCAGGAGACCTAAGAAATGGCCACCATGCCCCCCCTGTTACAGCAGGAGGAAATGTTGTCTGGATTGTATTTTNGAGCCTATCAGTAAGGCAATTATGAAAACTGTGTTAAAAATAAAATAAAATAAAATACAAACAGTGGTGAATGCAGAATAAACTTCAAGAAGCATATAAATATATATATTAAAAAAATATATAAAATATATTAGGGGCATATAAATATATTTCTGAGGATTGCTGATCACTTGGACTTCCCTAATTCTGTAAATCTGCAGAACCTAAGATGCTTCAGTCAAAGGTTTGGGCAGCCTGTTAAAGTGCATCGTTTGAATGCCTGTGCTCTGAATGTGTAAGTTGAGGATTTATTTTAGGTGAACACTGAGTGTTGGATACATGCTCTGAGCCATGATGTACTGATTGTCAGTGTGACTATTTCTAATAAAAAAGCAGAAGTTAGCCATAAAAATATCTTAACTACTTTAGTACCCAGTACTGTCATTGT
This sequence comes from Platysteira castanea, assembly GCA_013397175.1. Lineage (NCBI taxonomy): Eukaryota > Metazoa > Chordata > Aves > Passeriformes > Platysteira > Platysteira castanea. The sequence continues at coordinate 460,286 of VYXC01000802.1, forward strand.
GGTCCTGTTGCGTCATTACTTAATATTTGAATATGAGCAGCTTAAGGTACCACATATTAGAGTGAGTGCCATTTTTGCCCACTAACAAGGTTTTAATCAAGGCATTCACTGGCTCTAAATAGGCCTTTGCTTCTGAATTTGCATATCAGGAGGGGGCTGGGAGCATGAGTGGGTGGATGTCATGTCCCAGTGATTAATGATCTCTAGGAAGCCGAAAAGGGGAGAGTAATATACGCAGTATTTCTACCCCCTGGAGTAGGAATGCAAACACTATTGTGCCTATCTGTGCATAGTCACTGACTTCCTGGTAGCTGGAGAATTTCATACACTCCTCTGCCACAAATAAAACTGTCAGTGGAGTGACAAAGATCAGAAAGCCGGGCTTCATTTATTGAAAAGAATAGCTCAGACACAGTGATCCAGAAAATTAATTTTGTAGGTGTTTGGGAACTTGGTTGTTTAATAAGAAACTGGTAAAAAGAGAACTTTTGATGAAAGGCCTGAAGCCACCAAATATTTGTTGGATTTCAGTCTGTTTTGTTTCTGACTATTCCTGAATTATTGGAGAGGAATAACTTCCGTGATATAAACGACGTATCTTGAACAGGAATTAGAAACAAAACCAAGGGAACAAGCGCTCCCAAAAGTAATAGTTGTCTGAATTTCAATTACTAAAAGAGCAAAAGGGAGATGGCACAATGTGGAACAGCCACCCAGTCCGATCAAACCAGAACCAGCACATTTGTTAAAAATCCTGTTATGCTCTGATGGCCATGATTTGCTTTCTCTTTTGCTAATTCTTTGTTAGAATTGTATTACTAACTTAGAAACAGAAGGCAGCTTCTAAGTACTTACTATTAAAAGTTGTAAATGAACTTGTTTGAAAAGTTTTCTCCATTCTTGGAACACTTCACTAGTCCTTGCAACATCAGTGCTTATTGGTTCTTTGATAGCTTTGGGGTCTGTATGGATAAACCTGAATAGTTTTGTGCTATTTCTAAATACATCCATTTATAAGTTTAGTTGGACACCGGCAAGTAAATAATGACAGAATTCTAATTTTTGCAGCATCTGCATAATTTGTCTCAGTATTCAGGAACAGTACAAGCCCAAGTCTGTACAGTGAGAACAGGGTAGATAGCAAACTCAAGGGATGTGTACCCCACAAGAGACCCTTGCAAAGTAAGTCCCACCTTACTCCATTAAAGAGGAGGGAGGGACCCTGTGGTCTAATTGTGAAATCACTTAATGGCTCTTTGGAAATGCTCCTCTTTGTGTGTTGTAGAATGAGAACACTGCCAGTTACTGAAGGGTGGTGCTTGGTAAATAAACCCGAGTCTTTTCTTAATGTGTCAAAAACCTTCTGTATTTCATACATACTGCAAGCTAAATAAAAGTGAAAATATTTCAGGAGACCTAAGAAATGGCCACCATGCCCCCCCTGTTACAGCAGGAGGAAATGTTGTCTGGATTGTATTTTGTCACATTAATGTTGGTAGTGTGGATGAGTGGTAAAATGTCTTAAGTTTCAAGGAGGAAAAAACTCTGACCCCTGGAAATCAATGTGAGAGTTCCCCCTGCTGTTCCTGCAAGATCAGCTGCTGTAGCTTGCTGCTGGAAGCTGTGCCTTATCCATGGGATGGGATACTGTGGGGGCTGGAAGCAATACTGCACTGCTGCTTTTGGAGCTTTTTGTCTTTCTTTTTCCTTGTTTGTTCCAAGAGCCAGCACTCAGGCGATAACGCAGGCCATCTTCTTGAAAACCCAGAGAGGAGAAAATAAAGCATTGTTTGAGTTGTAGGGTCTCTTTTTGATTGCAGTTGTACAAGCAGTTTATGGTGAGTTGTACTCTGTTTTTAATTGTTTCTTCCAAATGAATAATGAATTTTTAAAATCTGTTTCAGCAACGCAATCAACCTCTTAAGCAATGTGCCTGTTTCTTGCTTGGATGTTCTTATTAATCCGTCGTCCCAAGAGGAAGCAGATATAAAATACAATGGTATGAATATGGGAGCTATTCAGATTTTACTGGATTTCATGGAGAAGAGAATAGACAAGGTATGGACTGCAGGAATTTTTCACAAAAGGGGCCTCTTTCACTAAAGCGAAAAATGCACATATATCAAGCTTTGTATAAACCTTTCAGCCAGTACTTAGCAGAAATATGGATGTCCTTCCTTCTAGATTGTGAAACACCTCAAAATAAACAAATTCCTGTGAATGTCTGAAGCTATTTGCTTATGTGTGTCTGAGGGTGAACATTTGCCTCTTTGTTTATGTAAAGTCCAGTTTTGGCTGTCATATAGAACTTTATTGAAGTGTTCATAGAATTTGAAAAGTTTACTCTTAAAATGTTTTATTTGTATTTGGTTTTATTTTAGGGTAGCAGCTATAGAGAAGGCCTGACTCCAGTCCTCAGTTTATTAACTGGATGCTGCCGAACTCACAGGAATATCAGGAAGTTTATCAAAGCTCAGGTAAGTAAAATATTCATCAAAATTTGAATACGAAGCTGATGATGAACTTAGATGTTTGTACACCAGTGCAGGACAGTGCTATAAAATAATTTTTCAGTCATGTAAATCAATAGATAGTATGGCCTGAGTTCCATGATACATTTTGTAGAGCTGTTAAATAATAACATCAGGGATATTGTAAAGCTGTGTTAATGTGAGTCACCATGGATCGTGTGAGACGGGTAAAAAACTCAGCAAGGTCTGTTCCTTGGCACCCAGCATATAAAAAACATTTCAGTGCAGTTAATTAAACTTTGCCAAACTGTGTGGTGGCCAGTGACAATGCAGGTGTGTTGATGGGTTCTGCTTGAGGTTTAGTTTTACCTCAGCAGGAAAGGACTTGCTGGGGTTCAGACTTGAGTACCAGTGTGTATCAGCTATCCTGGCAGAGTAAAACTGTCCCTGGACAGAGGCACACTTCATCACTTTGTCTCTTAAAAGAGCTATTTATTACAGTATGGACTGCATGGCTTTTTACAGGGAAAAAGATTTCTGTGCCATGGTTAAAGACCTAAAGGATCTCTGTAGCTTGGTGGTTGAGTGTGGTGTTTTCTGTTTGTTTTGCTGCTTTTCCTGAGGTCAAGTGGAGAGAAGTTAAAAGATGAGCAAGAGAAAGAAATTGCTCCTCTGGTTTCTGCTGTCTTTCTCCTAAGCTGCAGTGACTTTTCAGTTGCATCCTAGATGCTGCTCCCGGATCAAAGCTGTGCCTGAATTCATAAATGGAGTTTAAAATGAAAAAGAACATACATTTTCTACCTCTTTCATCTATACCAGAAAAGGGGTTTTGAGGAATTTAAGGAAGTCATTCTTGTTGTTTTTGTCTTCATTCACAGCAGTTCATTTTTAGGATACTTTGCTGATCTGTTAACTTAAAAGTTGCAGAGCCAAGTGTTCAGAAACTAGAAAATGAAGTTGTCTGCATGTTTTTACGACATCTCAGCATCTCGATGTCAGGATATAATTGCATGCTGACTCCTGCCACAGGACCACTGCCTCATATAGTGCAGAGAATGGATGGATGTTGCTAACTGCATGACTGGACGTTTGATATTTTGAATTACCCTCATTGTTAAGTGCTGGCCTTGGGCTTTATTTATTGTGTGCTATTCAAATTGTGATCTGAAGACAGGATGATTGATTTCCTCATGGACTGTCCTATGGCACTCATCACTGTATTAGTATTAGAGTACTCTAAAAACATTAATTCATTCTTACAACACACTGGGAAATGGCAGTCATGGTACTATCCCCATTGTGGGGAGTAAGCAGGGACAAAGTAAAATGTTTTTGCTAATTGTTTGAATACTTAGCTTGGAAAAGCCAGGGTCTGTTTTATCCGAAGCAGTCAATAGTGTAGCATTCATGTAAGGATCAGTTCCCAGTGAGTCTAATTTCAGTAGTAATTGTGCTGTAATTTTGCACAGGACATGACACTTTATGTTGGACACCTAGAAGACAAAGGATCTGCAATTTCTTATGACAATTAATGACATACTTTGTTTTATTCCCTTGTAAAATATTGAAGATCCATAATTCTTACCAGAGTCTTCAGATCATTAGGTATTTCATATTATGGCTCATATTTGTTTGCAGATCATATCATATATCCTGTGAATGCGAAAAAATTTACATAGATTTTGGGTCTGAAGGCATCCACACAAGGAGGCAGAAGTTAGTTTGCCAAAAAAGCCATCATTCATGCCTCTTCTGCATTTCTTGAGGGTTGAAGTTAACAATATTAATGACCTCTAATGAAAAAATTTTGTGTTTGAGGAAATGTTAAGTAGTGATTTCTCCAAAGTATTTCTGAAAGTTAGCTTGAGGTTTTATAAGTGTGTTCTGGTAGAAGTATGCATTTCCTCTATATGTAGAGCCCGTTTTTGAAATGTAGTAGTAGAAACTTGTAGAACTTGCAATGTACTTATTTTCCTGCTTTTTCATTATAAGCATATGATTGTTCTATATAAACTACACAGCATTTTAAGAGTGTAAGTTTCCTTAAGCTGGTATTTCTAGTACTTTTACCAGATACATGAGCAAAACAGAAGAAACAGAGAACATGAGGTTATGGCTTCCTGTTGACCAACACTTTTGGGACACCCATTTGTGCTCATAAACTCCTAATAACTGTATTTTTAAAGTCTGCATTTGAGACTGATTATTATTCTGCCCAAAATGACAGCCCAGAAAACGTAAATGTATTAAGAAGCAAGAGTCACTACTAATGCATGTGGGCATAGTTGTCTGATTTTATTGCCTTTTTTTTTTTTGAAGGACAGAATATTTTTTTCTTCTGTTGACTGCATTTGTTTTTGAAAGTATTGCGTAGATATTTCCATGCATTTTATGCTGTTCTTCCCTTTCTTTTGTGATGGCAGGTACTGCCTCCATTAAGAGATGTCTCAAACCGTCCTGAAGTCGGCACGACAGTGAGGAACAAACTCGTGCGCCTTATGACACACGTTGACCTTGGAGTAAAGCAAATTGCAGCAGAGTTTCTTTTTGTTCTTTGTAAAGAGAGAGGTAAAAATTACTTTCTCTCCTCCCTTGTGTATAAGGTCTTGCTGTTATTGGTATGTTTGCTTCTTGCTATAACTCTCAATTCTCTTAGCACTCTGCTGGGGTTTGTTTTGTAGCTGATTACAGCTGAATAATTTTGTGTATCCTCTTTGCAGTCGATAGCTTGTTGAAATACACGGGCTATGGTAACGCAGCAGGATTGCTGGCAGCCAGGGGCCTGCTGGCAGGAGGAAGAGGAGATCATTGGTACTCAGATGATGAAGATACAGACACGGAAGAATACAAATCTGCAAAGCCAAAGTATAGTATTGTTTTCAATTCCACATATCCTGTTGCATTTTAGAGTCTTTTGACATAATTGTTTTGGTTTTTTACCTTTTTCAGAGAGGCCAGTTTTGGAATGATATGTGCTTATATTAACTCTTGTCTTCTGCTGATTTCATGGTCTAATTATTGAGAAATCAACCTCTAATAGTGACCATCATGTAGTCAGATATGGTTGCAGGGGGGAAAAAAATCACTATGAGAATGATTTAACATCAGTCTGAAAAACTACTTAAAATTCAAAGGTAGAAAGAGATTTATAAGAAAACTATAGAAAAAAAATACAGTAACAAACTTAGCAAGGATGGGTTTTGTCCCAGATTTTTGAGGAACTCACATGAAGTTGCCGAGGTGCTAACTATTGTTTGTGGGGTATATCTCTGTAATGGAGAAAGTAATGGTGTCACTCTGTAAAAAGGGTTTTCACCAGAACTTTGTTAAAAAGGAGTGAGCCAGTAGGTCTAGTTTCAGTTTTGACCAAGTTTCAGATTGCCTGGTACTAAAATTTTTCTAAAGAATCACGTAGGTTGCATATGTAAATATGGAAGGGGCAAAATAACTTCTATGGAAGTCATGCATTAGGAATTCAATATATTTGTTTGAAGGATTTGGTGACCACACAGAAGCTCTGTGCATCTTTATTAATTGTTATTGATTGGGTGTTAGTGGTTTTAGTTTGGCATGTTACATCTAAGATTTGGTGCCATTTTAAGGATGTTCTGAAATTGTTGATAGTGGAGATCTGAAGTGTTAACATTATTTTTCTGTTTTACTGTTTCCCTTGAGTTACACAGGCATGGTTAGGTAGATGATGGGGCCTTGTGGTTTATTGAAAAATTCTTATTAAGGTGCATGAATGAAGGGCAGGATTAAATGTATGAGAATTAGAGGAATTATGTTGCTTCTATGTTAAGAAATTAACTCTAAGCCAGGAGGTTTCTCTTTATTTCTGCACTTCAGGATTCTCTTTCTTGCTGTTTTATCTCTGCTCTTCTTTCAAAAGCCTGACATTCAGTTATGTGCATATAAGTGAAACTTTAACATCTATTTAGTTAAAAGCTAGTACTTAAATGCAACATTCGAGACAACTGTCATTTGATTTATGCATCTGATTTTCTGTATTGCTGTTAAATGTTTGTGATTAAAACATTTGAAAGGATAATGTGCCCTGACAGTTTTCTTTAAAACTACATCTTTGCTTTTGTTGCCATTTCTGTATCACTGCTCACTTATTAACAGTGAAAATAAAGCTGGCTTTGTAAATTTTCAAAATAAAGTAACTTAATCAGATTTGAGCAAAAAATCATCATCATGGAAGGCCAACAGTTAACTGATTTACCAGAAAATTAACTGGAACCTGTCTGTATTTTTTAAATTGTGCCTGTACAGAATTAGTTTCAGACATGTATCTGTCATTCAGTTCCCTATTTATGTCATTAGTACTAATGACATTGTCATTGTTACCATCATTATTGCCCTGGTTTCAAACTGTTCCTCTAAAGGTTCCAACAACAAGAACTACCATCCTGTGCATTTCTGAGTACTGACAAGGCATTAATGCAGTGAATCAACAAGGAGATACAGTCACGATTCATGAGAAAATATGGTATAAATATGAACCTTGGCTATTTATAACAAAACCTTTCATGTGCAATTCAGACAGTTTTAGTCTTGATGGTTTCTGTGAGTTCTTTCTCTTTCCTGCTACTAAGAAGATAGAAAATGTACCTATTCCTGTAGAAATGTAAACTGTGTTGTTTTTTCACCTCCAGCATTAACCTTATCACTGGTCACTTAGAAGAACCAATGCCCAATCCTATGGATGAAATGACAGAAGAACAAAAAGAATATGAAGCTATGAAGCTTGTCAACATGTTTGATAAACTTTCCAGGTATTGTATTTATATCTGCTTTTGACAGGCAGCTTGTATCCTGGCTCTTTACTAAGGTCTAGTGCTTCAAAATAGTGCTAGAATCAACTTCTCTACAGGATTAGGACCACTTTAAATGCAGAGAAAAATGTTTAGCACTTCAAAGAAAAGAGTGGTATTTTGCAGGACTTCAGAGGAAACCTCTTTTGGAGAGGATTGGATGGAATTGGGAAGATCTGGTGGTGAGGGGACTCGCCTCCTGATAGATAAGCCGATGGTAATGAAGAGAATTTCTTCTTTTAAAGTATGGGACACAATCCAGGCCCAAGGCAAGCATGCTTATTTTTCCCAAATTAATGAGCGGCATCTCACTGTACCTACTTACATCTGCTGCTTATATGAAGAACAAATATAGTGTGAAAATAGTTGTTGTCAGAAACAATAAATTGTATAATGGAGCAATTAAAAGGAAATTTACAGTTAAGACTTGCTGTGGATTTATTAGGTTGGGTGGACTGGATTACAAATCAGCCTTTGTAATTTGTTTTATGTGATGAAGGAAATGCCATGAAAGAAATGGGTACTTAGTGTGGCATAATGGTGTTACAGTATTCATACAGGGACTTCATCTTCAGTTTATAACTTTCTGTATACAAAAGAACATAGGCCTATGCTGTTATCTCTAGCTTTTTTCCCCTTTCTGGCTCAATATGCCTAGAATTTTTCTTTCACCATACTTCTAGCCATATTGGAGTGATTGCTTGTAGTTTTTTTCAATTCATAAGTAAAGTTACATTCTTGAGAAACACTTTATGTAATACTAATTTGCCATTGAACTGAGCTGTAGGAGGTAAATATATAAATGCATCCATTCTTCAAACATGGCAAAATTCAGCAGCTAGAAATGTGCTTTTTTTGTGGGAGTCTATAGATAACAAGATCTATTGAGAGAAATTCAGCAAAACAAGTATTTTTTACATCTCTGTTAAAGATCAAGAATATAGCAAAAGATACAGGAGAATGTGGATTTTACACTAGCTGTCAAAAACTGAATTACAAGCTAGATCAAAAGCAGGGAAGGGATCTGAGACTGCCAATGAAGTAATTGGATATTTTTTCACATTATTTGCATGGAAAGCAAGTGTAGTATTGTCATAGTCTTCTTAGGAAAGAGGAGAAAATGCAATGCACATGTAATCTTAATTGAACTACTCTGTAAAATGGAATCATTGCTATGGTTAACTATAGAATTAAGATGCTGAGCATCAAGGGCAGCACAATAAAATGACTAAATGGTCTAAAATATTTTTTGAAAGAGAGATTGAGACTGCAGATAAGCTGAGGCTGAAGACAAGTCAGTTGCTGTCACTGCAGCAGTTGCACAAAATCTCCCAATGGTTACTGTGGCACAAGAGCCCTTTCAGTTTGGAGGGTCGGAGGCACCTGCTGCAGTGCCTGCCACAGGCTGACAATAACTGAGCAGCTGCTGCCCTGTGTCACCACTTATCCTCTTGGCCAGCAGCACTGCTGTCACCTTGGGCTTTCTGTGCCCCTTACATCCACCTGCAGTTTCTTCTATAGCACTTACACTGCTTCAGGGCTGGCATTCTTTCTGGTAGGGTTTCTGTTTGTTTGTTTAGTACTGCGGTTACTGTGGGACAGTGTTGTTGATGTGACCCCTTTAGGTGCTGTGATAACATGAACACAAAGTCATTTCACTGCCTTCCTACACTTTTTGTTTTACTAAAAACTGGGGAGGAGGGAAATGCTGTCAGGAAGGAAAAGGATTAGGGAGGCTGTGGGATGTTTTTCATGAATGTAATTGAGTGCAATTGTGGGCCTTGCAGATGTTAACATGGGAAGTTGCCAGTCTTGTATACCAGAAGGAGTTAGTAACATGCTGATAGTAGTGGGAGCCCCTCCATGGTTTTGGAATAGGACACTTGTGCTGCTTCCAGCTTCAGCCCTTCAGTGCTGGGACTTTGCAGACTTAAATCTACATGAAATGGACTTCTTACCCGTGGTTTGCACCCTACAGATGCAAAGCAGAGGTTGCTTGGTTGGAGTCTTCGGTTGCTTCTGGGGTTTGAATCTTGCTTTGAGGGAGAGTGCTTGTGGTAGGTTTCCTGCTTCTGCTGCTCTCTGTTGCCATCATAGGAGGGGAAATGTGCCATGAACAGGTTAAGTTGGGTGCAGTGCTTTGCTTATGTAGGGGAAGAAGTTGAACAAACAGCAGCTTCTCATCTTGAACAAGTTTATATAACTTTGTGTAACCTGAACAGGAGCTTAGAGTAAACTTGTGTGATCCACAGCAAAACAGGTTTGTTTAGTTCACTGGTATTGTCCCAGTAGTGGAAGCTAAGCTTTAAAGAGTTGCCACACTTTTACTGGAGAAAAGTATGAAAAAAAATGTTGAAGGACTGACAAACTTGCTTCCCTCCCTGACTGATGAGGATAATCAGGCCAGTCTGTCACTGGGGTACTCCAGATTTGGCTTTGACTGGCTGAGTATCAGAACTCAGAAAACACATCTGCAAAGCAGTACTACTTCACTGGAAAATTACAGCTTTCATTAATGGCTGCTGAATGTTTACACTGTACCCTTTGTTAAGGTTTATTGAAGCTATAAGTACAAAGGGACATATTTTTCCCGAGTTCCATAATATGCCAGTGGATTTTTGCTTTTCAGATTTCTCTTTATTTTCAGCATTGGCACTGAAAAATTGAAACTCTTTGAAGTCATGTAAAACTGATTGATGCTTTTGGGCATTTCAGGTCATACTTCCTAAGCTTTTCTATTCTTTTAGATTGTTGGTGTTTGGGTCTGTTCATGGGGTAATTGGTCATCAACAAGGCTAAATTAAAATTATTAACCCAGTTTTAATTTCTCAAAATACCTGTAGGAAAGCTGAATATTTTATTGTGAACCCATTTCCCCATCTCCAGTATTTTAACATAAACGTGGATTCTACAAAAGCTTTTATAGAAATTAATATTTGGTCAAATTTGGCTGGGTGAGATTACTTTCTAAAATCATTAAATATATACAAATTATAAATATAAATGAACATGAAAAGTCTTGATTATTGCATTTCTTGGGAGATGTATAAGTTACTTAGGCTGATCCTGGATGCCTGTACTTGGCCCTGATGTAACTCTGTGGGTTTTGTCTCTGGTTCTTTGAGAATTGTTTGCTGACTGTAAATCAGTGTCCTCTGCACATGATGCACATCTTTGAGCTTTAAAAAACTCCCCAGATCTGCAAGGATTTAACTCAGCCTTACATTTTTTTGCAAATCATCCAGTTAGCCACCTTAAGTCAGTATTGTATGATATTCTGTCTGTATAATAGATTATTGGAGATACTCTGTGTTAATTAAAATGTCTGGGAAAAGTGCTAACATTTTTTCTATTATAAATGGTAGGTAGAATTGTATATTAATTGACTAATTTAAAATGTCAGGATGCTTTTTCCAAGCCAACCTTGTATTAATAGCAAGAATTCTTTTGCTGATAAAATGGTCTCCAATTATCACAGCTCGGGTTTTGTTGTACATTGAACAGAAGTCAACAAAACGAGTAAGAGAACCTGTCTAAATAAGGTACCCTACTCATTAAAAACACAAAATTAATCATAGGATCAATGAAGAAGGCAATGCTACATCGAGTTTGTTTTTTTCCTCCCCTTTCTAATCATAGAACAAAATAATGTTCCCTGAAAGGATCGGAACTATTATGTGGCACTCAATTATAAGGAGGTGAATAGGTCCCCAAGATGCTGTTTTATCAAAGGGGCAGGCTGGTGTTTACATGATGGCTGTTTGATTACAGACACCATCATTAATTCTGTGTGGCAGTGCTGCCCTGCAGCACAGACAGCAGGCAGGAGAGAGTCCCCCTTCCAAACAAGGCAGTGATTTTTGAGTCGTTATCAAGCTAAATGCAAGCAGGAAGGCAGAACTTGTATGGATATATTTAAAGGGACTCTTGGGAGATCTGGAAGTGGAAGAAGAAAATGCATTTTACCAACTGTTTAATTTTGATGTGTTTCTAAGTACACTTGAATAGAATGCTTTGTTTGCATTAGAAAAATGAGTGTTGCAAGGTGCATCTGAGTATGTGGAAGGTCACGTAAGGGTGTTCAAACATGTATAAACACACACATTGTGTGCTTGTATAGATCCTCCTGGATATAGAAGAATTCCCACTGCCATCTACTGGGCCGAGGCCAGTGATGTTCTGCTCTATGGATGTGCTATAAACACTGTTTCTGGACAGTGAACTGCTTCCTGAGGCTTTACCTGTCAGTTCCTGGCACTTCCCTTCCCACCTTGTCTCTCCCCGTGGCCAGGGAGCACATCCTCAGGTAGCCAAGGGTGTCAAAGCACAGCTGAGGTCTCTGAGCAGCCAGAGCTAAATGGGCAAATTGCTGAGGCTGGCAGGGCTGAGACCCTTCCTGCCAGGTAAGGAGCAGCTCTGGGGGCTCTTGGTGGTGCAGAAGTTTAGCTGAGTGGTGCCTTTGGCAATCCTACCCAAAATTCTGTTACTTAGCAGAAAGTTGTTCTGATCTTAGGAAGCTGGCTTTGTGGGCAGCCCAGACCTTTTCATCTGCCTCCCTCCCTCTGCATTTTCCCTCTATGAAAACCAGGAGTGAGCTTGTGTGGTGTTCAGAGCTTGCAGTCAAGTTGTCACTGGTGAAAGGATGCCACGCCTGACACTATTTTAGGACTAGATTATGGTTAGAAACAAAACAGGCTGATCCCTGCTTCTCCTCCTTCTTCCTTTGGTGGCTTGGCAAATTTCTGTCTTCACACAGTCCAGTTGTACTGGGTAGCGCTTGCCCGAGGAAGGATGTGTGGAATTCAGCCTCCTAATGCAGAGAACAGCAAACCCTTACCAGCCCTCTTTCATCCTTCTTAGGGACTTGCAAAGCAGGAAGCTCAGGCAGAAACAGAAAGGTACTTGATAAGCAGCCTTGTTACTCCATGCAAGGTGAGCTCAGCCTGGCTCCCATCGTTAAAGCCTAAAGCTAAAGCGGGATGTGAAAGTGATGCTGGAAAAGGGAAGCCTCAGAGAAAGAGCTTTGCCTTTATAGTTGGCAGATGGTGGGATAGGACTTCTTGACAATATTTAAAGACATGAGAATTGTGAGGAGAGGGAGGTCTCCACATAAAGGAACTTTGGGACCTTTTTTTCCTGTGTTTCTCTTTCCTTTTTCATGAACAAATTCTTTATCCTTCATTAACTGTTATAATTCGTTTATTACCAATAATACATGGTAAATGACTAGAAAATTGTGTGATTACCTGACTCCTGGCTGGAATATTAAATGTTGCCATTTAAGAGTATGCTTTGGGATTTTTAAAACAAAAACGCTTTCAGCTTAAAGGGCAAGCAGTGGTGATTTTTTTCTTTGTGGCTACATTTTTGCATTTTAGAGGACACTTGTTTTGTATGATGTTTAAAGTTTGAAAGCCAAAAAGACCTTAGATGTATAGGGTTTTTTCTTTGTGGAAAGAAAAGTCTTTGCTATCAGACACAACTCCAAAGCACCCCAGCTTTGCCTTTGGGCAGCCTCTGCAGCAGGCAGGGTTCTGGTCCTCTTCGGACACCAGATTTGTAGTCTTCATGTTCTGAGCCCTTTCAGTTCTGATTTCAGGTGTTTTTTTGATCTCTTTTCCACACATCTTCAGCAGATTCTCTAGGAGTGCTGGACAGAATCTGCACCCTATGGATTGCCTTGCCAGAGGGGAGAGGACTCCCTGGCAGTCCTGAAGTACTGAGAAGCTCTCCCCAGTGTGTTTAAAGATAGATCCTGCTCTTCCTCACACACTGGGGGAGAGCCTGGGCTGTGCTCCTTGATCTGGTCTTGGAAACCTCCTTCCCTGGCCTGCAGCTTCCCAGCAGACCTGCTCAGCCAAACTGCAGCAATTGTTTCTGGTGTGGTATTTGTGAGTTTATCGCTGTAGGATCTGATTGTCACATCTGCACAAACAGCTGCATTTATCTTGCTGGTCTCTCTTGGAGACTTGATTTAATTGCATCTTGACTGTACAGTGTCTGGCATATGCATGCCATGTGACTCAGATGTTGCCTTTCTTGCTGTTTCTGTGGGTGCACCAAGGTTGGATTGATTGCCAGCTGTGTACAAGGAATTGTTGTCCCTTTTTTCAGCCAAGGTAGTGGTGCAGACCACGCAGAGAGCTGGTGTGGTGCCTTTGCTGCCCCACTGAGCAATGCAGTTCTATTGTCCATGGGTTGGGAGGGTGGTAGATGTATGTTAAATTGACAGTTTTACTGGGCTGCCTTTCAACCAAGGGGTAAATTAACATCAAACTTCTGCTCCTTTATTTAAGGTGACTCCTGAATATTTAGAGGTATTTTCCCTTTTTTTTTCACCATAAAATCAAAATGTTATCTTTGCCCTTACAGCTTTTGCCATAATCCACATATAAATGAGGTGATAAAAAGTAAGGATTAAATAAATCTTTGCTAATACTTTTTGATTGGCTTAATCAATAATTAATCATCTCTTAGATGAGGCTGTAGCTTGTGGAGTAGATATAATTGGATTAACTGCTGAGCGGCCTGTGGAGCTTTGAAGAGATTAAAATGGCTGTAAATCCTGTAATTAAACTGCCACAAACAAAAGCAATAGTAGTAGAATCAGTCAGCTTTTTTTAAATGAATCAGCAAGTCCTTAACACACCCCTAGTAGTGGTGTAGGCAGAGTCTGTTCTCTTAACTGATTTATTTCCTTCAGCAAGATGAATATGTATCAAATCATTGTTTTAATTGCTTGGGCATATATTAGCCAAAATGGCAGGTGAAATTTTAGGAAGAACTGGCTGTCAGAGAACTCTTAGAAGAAAAGCTAGTTTGTGTATCCAAAACAGTGAACCTGCTCCTTGTCTTGAGCCTATTAAGCACTGACTTTTCATGGTGTCTTTAATTGGCTAAGTAGGTTTGGCCTACATGAATGAAGTCTTTATCTGTCCTGCTCTTCCCCTCCCACCTATTTGGGAAGGTTTTTTGTGTCTTTTTCTTCAAAACAGAGGGCTTTAGCAGAAATAACTTCCTTTTAGAGGCTCATTATGTACCGAAGCATATACTGTATGTGACTGTATTGTACACATGTGAATTGATATGTGTGCACATGCTAATATGGATTCTCTTTTTAAATCTCTCACAGGGATGAGCTCATAAAGCCAATGGGAGTGCGGCCGGATGGGACAATGGCTCCTTTGGAGGAAGCAGTCAGCCAGTACCATACCAGCAAGCAAGAGAGCTCGGATTCAGACTAAGGCATCACCTGCTTCACTCTCAATTCTCTAATCCACACTTCTCCTTAGAGCCACCTCTTTTATCCTCACATTAGCCAGCATCACTTTAACCGTTCTATTACTGGCGTATTTAAATGATGGATCCTGTGCTGTAATGTCTGAATTTTTATTATGTCTGTTTAGAGAACGTATCAATTTATTAGTTTATGATCTTTATTAATTTAAAATTAAACATATTTCAAAGGGATAAAAAGTGAAAGCCTACAGTGTAAAATAAAGTCCACTTTCATTTTTCCAGAATTCTGTCTTCTGAACTCCGTAGGTTTTCCCATTCTTGATAATCTTTTGTATTGTCTTGCCAGTCTTCCTCTTTATATAATTGTATTAATGAAGTGTGTTTACTTAGTGGCATTAGGAGCAGAGGGTGTTTAGACTTAGAAGTCTGATTGACCTTGTGAGGCTGCTTTAGCTGGCATTGAGCAGTGATTTCAAAGCTCCCTTTTTTAACGTGCCCTGTGGTTTCTTACTGCTACCAACTTCTCCAGTTAAGCTGCTGCTTAAGATTTTAACAATGTGTCAGTGACAGACCGCTTCTAAAACTGCCTTTAAATTGGGAACAAGATGATGTATATTGTGTGTCTTGCCTCCCTCCCTGGGTAAGACCATGCGAATATACTCCCTTCTCCCCTCCTTGGTCAAGTAAAAACATCGCTATTGAAAATGGTGTTCAAGTACTGCACTTAAATGTTGCTGTGAATGGGAGGGGACTGGAGTGCATGTGCCAGTGTTTCACTGCATTGGGGCCTTCTTTTGGATATTAACTGCTATGCCTCATTTGAAGGGAAGTCAAACTAATCAACAAAGAAATATTTCCTGTTAGAGAGAATGTAGGAAGCAATGGGACAGAGAATGGGAAGGTGGAAAGGAGAAGGAAGTGTCACTTTCAATTCTGTACTCTTTAAAAACAAAGATTAAAGTTTTAGGCGTGCTGCACTGCTGTTGTTGCCTCTTTGCCTGCTTGGTTTTCTTTCTGTATGTTTCTCCCGGCATGAATTACATGCAGAATAATCCCTGCCCTAGTTTCTAATTTCCCTGGTTTGTGCAGAAGCTTACACATGCCATTCACTAGGAATGTTTCAGAGGTTGGTGATGGTTCTCCAGTTTGTTTCCTATGACTTGACTCTGGTTCTCTGAACTAAGGAAGTTGGTGTCCAAAGATCCTGTAAAGGGAGGATTTGGTATGAAATTGTGCTGTGGTTGCTCATGTGAGGAGCTTCTGCAGATTATCTTAGTCTTCCAAAAGAACTGAAAAGAAAAATGCACTGCTGTCGAAAAATTTGTGTTTCCAAAGGACACTGCCCAGACAATGTCCCTCCTGGTACATATGTAATACGTCGTAACTATTCTGTCTGACTCCAAAAGAGGAAGGGAGCAGTTGTCCAAGAGCAAGAAATGTGCTTGGCTGCATCGAAGCTGGGTCTCAAAAATGTAATTCCGGGTTTAGCATCATCCACTGACTACTCTGAGCCCAGCAAAGGTAAGTATGGAATGCCCTACAGGTGCAAAGAATTTGTGATCCCTTCCTGAGGAGCAAAACTTCCCCGGCTCTGTTAATGAGGAACTGTTTTGGTGTCAGCTGTTTTGTGGGGCTGGGAAAGGAGTTGTTTGTCAAGAGCTTCTGTAGGGGCTTCTTGCTATAGAGCATGAAATACAGAGCCTGAAACAGAGGAAAATCTCAATTGTTGTTTTACAAGCTGTAGAATATGCTCCTACAATTAGCTGGCTAAAGAGATTAATAAAACAATAATGGCTCCAGGGACCTCGTTACAAGCAGTTATAGCACAAGGCTCTTGTGGTCTGCCTCCTGTCATTTGCCACAGGGCAGCAATGTTTGCAATAAATAGTTCTGTTTAGTTTATCTTGGAAAACAGATGCTTGTAGAAGGTTCTGCAGACATGAGATGCTGCTTGAATTACAAGGAAAAAAGTGAAGACCAAGCATAGGAGGTTCTGCCTGAATCTTCCAGCTCAAGAGTGGCTGTCACAACTGGGTTGCCTGTAGTGCAGGTTAAGGTAGATAAATGAGTGACTTGCACTAGTGCAGGGCCCCAGAGCATCTCTTGTTCCAAGGGGATAGTTGGTGGAAAAGCTGCTGCAGGCTTTTTCGCTTTGCAGTGTAACATAGGTCCAACCTTAGCTGCACTGGCTGGAGATCTGGGACTATCTTGGGATAGGTCCTTCAAATCAGCAGCGCCTCTGCTTCCTTTTGTGCAGGCTGGTGTTTTCAGAGTAACCGTGCACACGGTAGGATTTCTCTTGGATGGGAGTCTGGAGAAAACTGAGGTTTTCATGGTTAAAAAAAGGAGTTCCCTGAAATTTTTTGTGTACTGTGAAATTAGGATTTGTTCCTGAATTTATTTGAAAATATGAACCTCCATAACTGGAGGCTTAGGTAACTGAGTCTTGCTTAAACTGGCAAACTGGGCAGTGTGGGGAAGGGTGTCTGAGTAATAGGTCTCATTTTACTCCTCTCTGAGTAAAATGTCAGTAGATTTTCTAGTGGTGTCTGTAAAGGTGTTAGCCAGTGTGGTTTTGGGGACATGTACCTTTCATTCCCAAAAAGTCTTCCACAGTCAGTCCCAAACCCAAAATCTTGTGTTTTGGTCTTTACTTTGGCATCAACAGTCCAAAGCAGCACAGTTCTCATTAAAGCTCATCAGTGATTTGGAAGCTTTGCCTCTCTTTGTTTCCCATTAGAGTTATGAAACAAAAGATGATGGGAAATTTCTGAAATTCGTCAGAATACTTTGTTCTTTTGCAAAATAATACAGACATATTTGTTCAAATGTTCATGAAAACTTCCTGGCAGGTATTCCCAAATTCTAATTGAAACTTCGTGTGCCCCAAAAGTGGTTTTCAGGAAAAAGGGTCATTTACAATCTGTTAAAAATGTTGTGAGAAAATTACCAGAACTTTAAAGAAAGTTGCCAAAGACGAAAACCACGTTAGCTTTGATGTCTTGAATGTACAACATTGCTGTATGGGTGTGTGGCCAAAGTAGACGTTTTACCCTATATCTTGATTTTTCCAAGTACCCAAAAATCTGAAAAGGCTTTAAAAAAAAAAAAAAAAGGAAAAAAAAAAGAACAGCCAGGCAATAGCATATTTCTCTTACAGTGCTTCAAATTGTAACTTTCCCACTACCTGGGTGAAAAATCAGTTGTCAAAGGTGGCTTTAAGGAAGAGAACATTACAATAAAGCTGTAGCATTAGTGAGTTGCCAAGCACCCTAGCCTGAAAGAGGAAAGTAAACCCCAAAGTATACAAGATCCCAAATCTCCTGAAGGAGCATTCCACAACATTGTACTTCACCTTATTACCACAGAACAGCTAATAAAATCCTGTGCTTTAATAAGGCTGGCTGTAAAAAGACTCTTCCACTGTTCAAACAGTTGAGAGCCAGACTTTGCTGGTCTTTGAGCAGCAAGTTAAACAGCTGTCCGGGTCAGATTCTTTTCTGGTCAAGCATGGAAAAGCAGTGATTTGGTAGTAGTGCAAGGATGTGGCTCACTTTTAGACCAAAAAAAAAAAAAAAAAGGCAATTTAATCCTACAAATGAAAATCCTTCTTGCATTAACATCTTACGTACTTGCACGGGTCTGGCCCTTATGGAAAGTGTCAGGAAACATTTCTTGTTCTCCATGCAAAAGCTTTTGCTCATCCTGAAGTTAGTTCTCTCCAAAATACATGTTGCTCTGGTGATGCAATATTTAGACTAGGAATTTTGGGGGAAGTTGATGTCCTTTTGGCTTTTCCATGTATCCTCCAGCTGTGCCTGGGAAGCAGCTCCCTCAGCACTGGCGGAAGAGCAGGCAGAAGAGCGGGGGAGGGTGTGCTGGAGCTCCTTCTGCGCTGTGGTGCCGGCCTGGGCTGCGCTGGGCCCGGGAGCCCATCCCGCCTGTCCCGGCTGCCTGAGGGAGCGGGGCCGCAGGGGCCCGGGCAGAGCGGGAGGCCCAGGGGGATGTGAGGTGTGGGAAAAGGTGGTGATTGACTACTCGCAGTAAAGCTGAGCGTTTTTCAGGGCTCCTCCTCTCACCACAGCAATGCAGGTGAGTCCTGTTAATCCTCTGCTTTTCCCTGCTGCTTGGAGCCGTGGAAGGCTGTGCCAGCCTGCGGTTCTTGCCCTCGGTTTGGTGGGTCAGTCCCTCACGTGGGAGCTGCACTGTGCCTTGCTTGTCCTCCTTGAGAGCCAGCCCTGCTTCCTTGCTCTGTGCGAGTGAGGAGGAGGAGGGGGTCCCACAAGAAGGGACCAAACTAATATCTTGGGAAGGAGGTAGGAGCAGCCCTGTCTCCTCTCTGTGCAATGCTGGAGCCACTTCCAATTTCCACCATGAGGCAGCTCCGAGGGCCAGGCTGACCTGCAGCTACTCCCACCTCGGTGGTCTCTGGGCAGGCTTGAGGACAGCAGATGCAGTCTGAGAGGTAGGGAAAAAAACCCCAAACCCCCAATCTGCCCATTGCCACAAGCAATCCTACAGCATCATCTGACAGCACATGCACCAGCTCAGCTCTCAGTCCTGGCTGGGAGCTACAGGGTCCAGCAGGACCAGGTGAGTTCCTCGAGCGTCCCAGCTTTCTCCAGAGCAGGCGAGAGCACAGATCACTGAGCTGCTGACGTGCCTGGGAATCGATCCCTCCGACAGCATGCCAATCTCTGTGGGGTACCTAGGCAGGCTTTCAGAGGCTGGTGGGGAAGGAATTATTCAGACCACCCATCTTAGCTAAATTACCCGGGTAGTCTCTTCTAACTCCTTTTCCAGTCACGGATGGAGAGAGGACAATTCAGAGTAAGGCTAATTTGGGTGCACTGAATGACCCTCTGCAGGAGCTTTGCTTTCCCTCCCTCGACTACAGAGGGAGCCTGGGGAGACCAGCCGGTTACATTTAACTGCTAAATTGGTTGCCAAAAGATGGGTGGTGAGAATTCCTTCCAGCTTTCCCCTTTGCTGTGGACCACACTCTTCCCACAGCGGGATGCTTGCTTGCTCTCTCCTGCAAATTTGGAAACTGCTCAGTGCAGTGGGATACAGGCCCCCAGAAGCCACCACAAGACAAAAGCTGCATCAGACCCCTTGGCAGGTACTGTATAATGCTGTGTGCAGGATTTCATGGACTTCCTGCTTAAACAGGTTCTTTAAAGCAGCTTTGCTTATGGGAGCCTGTTTAACAACTTGCCTTGGTATAAGCCAAGTTTTACATCCGTTCTGAAATTCGAAAAACAAAGTGAAACCTCTAGCAAAAATTTTAACTAGAGAAGGACAGATAACAGAAAAGACTTCTAAGTTCACTCCAGATGTTACAAATGGAGAGGAAGGTGAAGCCATTCAAAATAAACCCTGCTGAGATTGCCCCTTCCTCTTTGCCTGATAAACCCATTAGAAATTAAAAGAAAAGCACCCAAGATCATCAGGCTTCAGGACATCCATTAGCCCTCTTTAACATTTTACAGCTTGTAACAGGTGCTGACTGTGGGCGTTAGTCCTTGTCTAATCAAAAACCCCAATTCTTCATTCTGGAAGCTTAAAATACAAGTTTTGCCATATAAAAGCCAGCAAGTGTAAGAATTCAAATCTGAACCTAAACTACCAGGATTCTCAGGGTTCAGGATTATTTTATGCTCAAGAAGTGATCTTGCCTGGTAAATCATAGTGCTGTGACATATCACAGTTCCAAAGGCATTTGAAAAAAACAGTAGTTTATTAGTCATTTTTTCCTTTTTGAGAAGAGACTAGTGACTGTCTGGATTCCCTCCTATTTTCTCAGTCCCCAAATGTTTGTAACACCCTGTTGGGGAGGAATAATTCCCATCCAAGTTGTAAAACACACTTATAAGTAGATGGGAAAAGCATGAACAGAGCTGTAAAGAAAACAAAACCGCCAGGAACAAGATCTTATTTTGCATGCTTCTCACTGTTGTATTTTTGCCCCAATTAGCATATTTTAAAGACAAGCCCTGTTAAAAAAAAAATTCTGCTATCTGCCTGAACTGTTCTCAAGCTTTGAACTTTTCCATCCTTTCTATTGATTATGGCCAAGTGACCCATATTTAAAAAGCATTTACAATAAACTTATAGCACTTTCTTTTGTGCTGCCGGCTTTCCCAGTGAAAAGCTAAAATGTTTTAAAATTGTCACTTTTTGACAGAGGTAATGGCTGTAATATATTTAGTCTCTTCCCCCTTGTTGTGCTTAAAATGGCTATGCTAATAAAGGGCACAGCTGTCGATACTTTATGGCCTGCTGGGGGGAAGAGGGGGAACGAAGGCAAAAAACAGATTGACTGTGTGTCAACAAATGCAGCTGGGAAAGAAAAAAAGAAGCCCCTTGAAGGCCCCTGCAACTTAAAGTCCAAGATAAATGATGTCCCTATGCTTAAAAAAAAAAAAAAAATGGAGGTTGGAATTCAATAAAGGGGAACTGAAAAGGAAACTGCTTAAAACTGAAAGCCTTTTCTCTGCCTCTAGACAGCTTACAAGAGAAATGAGCAAAACTGACCACAGAAAGAGGGTGAGCGGCCAAGAAAGAAAACAAAAGCCTATCCTGGAAAATATATTGCATCAAGGAATTATCTGAAGTGCACTGCGGCCGGCAGGCGGAGTGTGTACAGTTTAATGGAGATGCAACAACTTTTACTCCCCGCCGCCTTTGGGGGAGCGGGCAGCTTTGTGCCAGGGAGGGAAAAGGGGAGCTGGAATTATTCCTATCAAAGCAGTAAGAGTGGGACACAGGCAGTGGGGTGATGGTGGCTGTCCCTCCCT
The DNA here is from genome assembly GCA_013397175.1 of Platysteira castanea. Classification (NCBI taxonomy): domain Eukaryota; kingdom Metazoa; phylum Chordata; class Aves; order Passeriformes; genus Platysteira; species Platysteira castanea. Next base: position 481,616 of record VYXC01000802.1, read on the forward strand.
GGGGAGCCGGGCTGGGCTGTCCCCACGGCTCCTGCCCTGCCGCTGAGACCCACGGCTTGGGGCTGCTCCTGAGGCACAGACAGAGCAACAGCAGGGCTGGGAGGGGTGCAGGGATGGGCAGCTGGACTTAATGCAGTGAGGAAATGGCAATATTGGGGGCAAACCTGCAAGAATCAGGCGGTTTTCATTCCCCAGGTCATGAGACAGCTGGTTTGCATGGAGGCAAACTCCTAACAAAATAACAAGTGGCAGGGAGCCATTTGTTCATTGTCATTTCTTGGACAATTATGGAAGATGAGGACAATTTTTCCCAGCCTAAGGCAAAACGCCTCTGTGAGTGTGGCTCGTGTTTCCCAGAGGTATCCTGAGAGCATGGGCAGGCTGCACCAGTGCTGCCACAGCTGCTGTATCCACCTGCTGAGAACCAGGGTCCAGGCACTCCCACTGCCTGTTCTGGGCCTGGAAAGAGGCTTCCTGGAAAAGAAACCCTTGGCAGCAGGCAAGGCCAGCAGAGCTGATGAGCCTGCAAATAACCTCTGCTTCTGCAGTGGGAGGAGATGCAGCCTGGGGTGGGATGTCCTGCTCTGAGGAACTGTCTGCTCTTCTCTTTCACTCTCCCACTTCTGTCATTCTTTACTCCCACCACTTTTTAAACTTATTTTTCATTCAAGGCCTTTTTTTTCCTGGTGTGTTGTTCCCATTCAAGAACATCTGGAAAAGGTAGCCAAATGGAAAAAGAGTTACCTGTTTTCTCTGTGTCTCAATTTTTGCATATGTGTATGTATTCCCTTTAACCTCTGCAAATTCTGTACAAATGGGAGGAAGGAAAAAATAAGTAACTGAAGACAAGGCAAAATCAAGAAATTTTAAAAATCCTGAAATGAAATGAAACAGTTATGTCAAATTTTTGCTAAAGCAGCAGGACATTAAAATGGCACAGAAAATTCTCATGTCCTTCTGTAATTGCTTGAAAGACTTTTTAAAGACCATAATTTTTACTATTCTTGCTAGATTTCACTTGGTAAAGCTCTTGCACCGTTAGAGGTCAATACCTCCCAGTGATTCTGTGTTTGTGGGATGAACAGTTTGGCTTTGGTTTTCTCCAGCGAAGAGTGGAATTTGGTATGGCTGATGTGCGAAAGGAAAATCTGAAAGGTAGCTGTGCCCAAGGACAGGAGAGTTAAGAGATTCCCCTACCCACAACTGGGACTGACATAGGGAAGCAGACCTCCTTGCCTGTGACAGTGACTCACTGTGGGAGTCCCACTGCCGCTTTGTAGTTGACAGATGGAAAAAAATGGAGAAAAAGAAGAGAAAAATGCCTGAACTCTGTGTGATACGACTGATGTGTCCAATGGTGTGGGTTGGGGTGATTCCACAGGCAAAGCTTCCCCTGCAGCTGGGCTGAAGGTGGGAACAGGAGCCCTGCTGGAGTAAGAGGTCATGTTATGAGAAGAAGTAATGCTGAAGTTGGTGTGGCGCATGTAGCACGGCTGTAAAGTAACTCGGCAGCAGCTGAGCTGGAGCTGCTGTTGGAGAACATTCTCCAGTGGAAGACCTGTGGCCCTGGGGGACTCAATGTCCCACACAGCCACGATTTGGGAAACAACCTGAAGGAGCTGGAGATATCACAGAGCTGGTGTGTGGTGGTCAAAGCCAAGGAGTTACGCAGAGGCTGCGTAGTCCCTGCACGGGGGGTATGTGAAAGTGGCACTTGCCACAGGGAGCTGATCCCTCTGTACAGTGCTGGAGAGACCTCGGCTGTGGCCAGCTCCCTGCCCATAGCCCACGGATCTGCGGAGGCCTGGAAAACCCAGGGCAACGATTTACGATGGTGCTGCTCAGCACGCTCAGGGGAAGGCTGAGAGGAGACTGTGTGGGAGCCAGAGCAGATGGTTTTTGTAACTTTCTCTTTTGCAGACCAGCACAATTTTCCAGGGAAGATACAAGCCCGGGATAGTGGCTGTTGAGCTCACAGACTTGCTTTGTTTAATTATCATTTGCAGACTGTTTAATAGGGGCCTGGAGACCCCAAGAACCACCAAGAGCCAGAGGTTGACAACCACCAAATATCTCTGTAGGAAGAAGGTATGTAAAACTTTCATTTATTTAATGGAACTGAAAAATGCTCAAAATAGTATTTCATGTGCATAATTGGGCATTGAAGTGACAGACTGTGAACTCTGGTGGGCTTGCTGTCATCTGAAGCTCTTTGGTTGGTCAACTTGCTTTGGTTGGTCAACCTGGGCAGCCCTGCCTGCTACTGCCGTGGGTGTTCCATGTGCTGTGCAGGGTCTGAAGACCCTCAAAATTCTGTGCTTTGGACCAGCTACTTCTAATGCAGGTTTTCATGTTACAGTCTTTCAGGTTTTCCTATAGTCCTTCTAAAATCTCAGCAGGCAGCAGGTGAAATTTTATCTCGTGTTTTTAATATTTATTTATAAATTCAGGCACCTTTGGATGTTGTCCTCATTTCTTGGTCTGTCAGTTTTAGTGGTTAAGGCTGTCAATATATTGTGTCCCAGCCAGAGCCTGACCTTTGGGACTGGTGTTAGAGCTCTTATTTTCAACCCACGTGGTGTGTGGGTGCCTCTGCTTCCCTGCAGGCTCTGCTGCTCTCTGCTGGTCTCCTTCCACTGCACTTGGGTTTCTCAGAGGTGTCAGATCACCTAAAATTTAACCAAAGGAGGCAGGGACAGGGGAAGGAAGGGTTCAAGTGTGCCCTTTGCCTTTATAAAATGGGGAAAAGGGCTTGGGGTCAAGCTGGTACCTTTTAATATCAGGGTCTGGGTGCAGATTTGTAGGAAATGGGTTTTGCTGGTTCTTGTGTGCAGGAACAGAGGGTCTTTTTCAACAGTTTCTTCAGTAATTGTTTCATCCTTCTAACAACACCAGCACTGTGTGGAGGCACGTGTGCGCTTCCGTCCTTTCCCTCTGTGCCTCCTGGTGGTTTTAAACCTGCTGGCCAGCTTGAAATGCATCTGTCAGCACAGTGAGGGTGTCAGAGGTGCATCAATCCCACGTTTAATGAAACTCTGTGCCCTAGAAGAAAGGTACAAAATAGGCCCCCTCCAAGGGAAGGGCTCCAGTACCTGCTTGCAGTTTGCTGGAGAATTTCCCATGCAAATACCCCAGCTCAGCCAGCCCCCAGGTCCCCGTCAGACAAACATCTGCAGGAGGCCAGATGTTAACCCTTCCAACACATCACAGTAGGTTTTCTCAGCTTCCTCCCTGCTCCTTCTCCTCTCCCTCTCCCTTCTCTCCCACAAAGACAGCCTCTGGCTTTACCTTGCCAGATGATGTTTAGAGGTGAGTTTAGGGATGCTCAGAGGACGTGTGGGGGATGTGCTAGAGCTCAGGGCTGCAGCTAAGGTAGGTGTCTCCTGGCTTCTTTGCTCTAGAAAGCAGGTCAGCCCACCTGGGAGACCTGTCTTGAGAGGCATCACTCATCCTCCAGGGCTTCCCATCTCTATACTGACTCCAGAGCAACATGAAGCAGATCACAGACCTATTTTCCTGACAATCAAACCCTCGAGTTTAATTTTATTAATACTGCCTCCAACTCTGGTAGTTAGATCCCGAGACCTGCTCCCAGCAGACGTTTTTCCAGATGAAGGAGGAGGGCTCTTCTGCCCCGCTGCAACCCCTGAGCTGCCTGGTGAGGTGGGAGATGCTGCAGTCAAGGAACCCAGAGTGGCTGTGCCACCCTTGCCTACACTGTGACCGTGGCCACCCCGTGTTTCCAACTGGGAAAGGAGCTCCCACACACAGCAACCAGTGAGAGACACACACACACACACGTGAGTGCCTGGGTGTATTTTCAGCTCTGCTGCCAACCCTTCCGAGTGAGTTATGAGATGGCTGAGAGGGATTTGGTCCAGACTTGTGTCTCTGCCACAAAACCAGGCTGTGGATCAGCACTGGGCAGGCTCTTCCACCCTCAGCTTGCCCTCAGATGGGGACCGAGCAGCTGCAGGAGCAATTTGGTGTGAGTAACTGCAGCATGCAGCTCTGAAATACCTTCTGCTTGCAGATCCTTGTACTGCCCCAAATGAATCTGAGCAGATTGTCAAGGGAGGATGTTACAGTGCAGGATCCCAGAACTGTGGAAGGATTTAATCCAAACATTTGAAGGAGTCAAGCCAGTTGGATCCTGACAGGAGGGACGTTGGTGCAAAGCCCTTGCTGGGTGTCTGATGCTCAGAAATCTTCCCAACATTCCCTGTGTCATGAATGCTTTGGTGAGGAACTATATAAAAATACCAAAAGTATGTTATGCAATGACGTTTGGGGTCACAGGGGAGACCTTGCAAATCTATCCATGAGGCATTTGCATGTAAAAAACCCCAAAATTAAAAAAAAAAAAAAGAATTGTAGCTTCTTTCAGCTGCAACCTAAACTTTGTGCTAAGTTAAATCTCCCCAGCCCTGGTCTGATCCCTGTAGCCCCTCCAGGGTTTTCAATGCATCCAACAATGAAAGTGAAATCCAATCCCATCCAATTAGAGGAAAATGAATGGCTCATCTACAATAAATGGGTTCTGAATAACAATAAGCCAACAAGAGAGCAATGAACTGGAGACAGAGTACAATCTTCCTGAATGTTAATCGACAACTAACTCCACAAGCTTCTTAGAGGTGGAAAGAATTGGAGGAAAATAGATTAGGGAAGCTTTAGAACACATTGCCTTTTAACTGCTTAGGCCTCACATTTTTACCTAAATACAAGAATGTTTCTAATGCTGCCTTTTGCAGGGTGAAGGAGGTGTGTGTGTGTGATGGGGGTGTTTGTTCTCAGAGTTAAGTGTTTTCAATTTATTTATAATTTGACATGGTAGGTCCTACTGTATAGCCTTTAGTATTGTTTCATTTATTCAGAAGGCCATTTTTAAAATTGCAAAGTAAAATGGCAGAAGCCTTGGAAAATGCTTTCTGTAGATCTGAGGATCTGAGGAATGGGGATGAATGAATTCAGGAGTTAGCCTGAAACTGAAGAGAAGCTGGAGAGGTGAAAGAGAAAGGATAAGGAAAACTCTGCAGTTCAGTGCTGTCTGTACCCACAGCTCCCCCAGCACTGCTTGTCGGTCCTCCCTAGACACCCTTTCACCCTGCCAAGGCCTGAAACACCTGCAGAGCAGCTCAGCTGCTGCTTTCCACTGCCCTCAGCCCCACAGTTAATTTTTGTAAAGACAAGGAAGATGCCAGGTGCCCTGACCCATCACAAAGAAGCTCCCACAGCCATGCAGGCTCCATATCCAAGGCAACAAGGTCTCACCCAGCTGAGCTGGGTTGCCCATCCTCTCTATTCAGCCTATTAATTCCCTAATAACCTTTGGGGTTTTGTCCCCTCCAGACAGGCAGAGAGCTTATTCAGCTGGCCCAGCATTACTATCCCCCCTTGCCTGTCTTCATCCTCAGGAGCCAACTCGAAGGCCATGGGGCCAGGTGAGAGCAGGCTCACCTCACTGCAGGCTGGGCTCCCACCTTGGCTGTGGGGTGGAGGGTTGACCCTCTGGAAAGCGAAGTTCCCCACCGCTGGTGCTGCCGCAAAAGATGGCATGGAGACGTCCAAGCAGAAAACAGAATGGAGTAACTTTAAAGGTTTAAATGATACTGTAAGTTGTGTCTTTATAATTTATTCTATTAGCATGTGTTGCATTCTTTATCACAAAGATCTTCCCAGAAGCAGCTCCTAATTTGCTGTCTTGTGGTCTAAAAAGCTGGTGAACAGGTCCATAGAAAACCAAAGTCTGTCTTTTCTCTGCAAGATGGGAATGAAGAGAGGAGCCATATCCATGTTTCCCTCTCCTGATCTGCTGTACAAGCAAAGGGTCACTTCTTGTATTCTCTCAGAGGAGTAAGAATTTGATAGGCATATAGATAAGCTATTAAGTAATATACATGCAGAGCTAAAGGGGATTTGGAAGGGAAAATCATTAATTTGTAAATTAAATAACAATTTTGTCTCAGTGGCATTAAAATAAATTTCCAAAGACCATTGTTTGCTTGAACAAAGAAAGGAAAGGAACTGTTAGAAGCAGTTTACATGGCTCAGATACGAGGGCGTGTATGTGTAACTAAGACCAGTGTCGGTGCTCAGCATGCAGCACAGAGAACACATTTGCTGCAGTGTGCTGGACATGCTCTGGCCAGCACTTGGGAATAGCATCACACCCTGCCAAAACGTAGTATAGAGAGCAAGAAATGCCAAGGGGAATTTCAAATTTTCAAATGCCTTTTCTCTATAAACTGACTTTAACTGTGGGACAGGACAAGCGGCCAATAGAAACCTCTGAGTTTGGCCTTTTAGGGACAAAATAGTGTTCCTTTTCCTTTCAGCATCCTCAAAGCACCATCATCCTTCCCCCATCCTGCCTCACTCCCTCAGCAGTAAACACAGAGCTTTTGCTGGAGTCTCCCACCTTGTTTTGTTTTTCAGCTTTGGCTGCCACTAACTGCAAAAGTAATTCTTTGGTTAGTTGGGGATTTTCAATGCAAGAGGGCTCTTCTGCAAGTTCTGGGAAAAGTTAGGAGTGCTTTGCTTCCCAGATAAGGTGCAGTATAACATTTAGCCCAGACCCAGGCATCTTAAGAAATCATTAAAAATCTTAGCACTCTAGCCTTATTGTGCAAAACTGTGCATGCCTTTATGCTCATTGCATGACAAAAAGGGAATGGCACCAACAGGTTAAATCGTTGGTCTATAAAACCAGGTTCTGGTACTCAGTTTACCCCAAAGAGCAGCAGCATCTGTTCCTCATAGTTGTTCCTGTGGAGACAGGGGTACTGCTTATGTAACGAGTGCTTCTCATCGTGGGGAGTCACAGCGAAGGTACGAGGTAGGGTAAGGACAACTCTGATGAAAAAAACAATAATCTGTGACAGTTTCAGGGCAGTCATTATCATTTAGAAGAGCAATATCCTGTGAAAACAAATTCCCTTCTTATAGGTGCTCATCATATTTTCATTTTTTGGCAGAACCAGCTCCACTTGCTCCTGTGACTATAATACCTCCAAAGCACTGCAGCCCAAGGGCTGATGTCCATTTTCTTTTGGCACTGGACCGCCTCTCCCACGAGGACCTGCCCCAGGAGCTCCCAGGAGGCTCCTGCCCCTGCTTCACACAGGGGGCAACTGAGATGTCCAATGGATGGACAACCTTCTCTCAGCCAGGAGTGCTTCCCCACTGGAGACTTCAACATCAGCCCTGGGGTAAGGCTGGCTGTGGTTTGGAGGCTTAGGACTGTCCCCACGTCCCCATCTCCTTATGACCTCTGAGTGGCAGCCTGGCCTGCAGCAAGCTGGCTGTGACATTGGCAGAAAAGCACTTAGAACTCACTTGCAGCACAAAGCTTAGCCTTGCTGGGCTACAGAGAGGGCTCTCTGCTGAGATCTGTGCTCGTGGGATGGATGTTCCCTGTCATATTTTGTATTCCCAGCCTGCTGAAGCGGCTGATGCCCAGAGCAGGGAGCAAGGCCAGCACTGCCCTGGCACTCTCACAGGGCTGCTCCCCCTGGAACAAAGCGCTGTTTGAGACCGGCTTGGGCAGCCCATGGCTCCCTATGGGGATCTCTTCCATTTCAGAGAAATATCTGGCAAATTTTTGCCTTTTCTGTCCTGACATTTGTGACTGTTCCCACGTCAGGAGGGGTAAGTCAGGGACAGAACGAGTCAGGTCCTGCAGCTCCCAGCACAGCGTTAAGACCAGACACCTTCCCCTTGACAAGCTTTATGGATGTTGCATAATTTTTAAGTTGATAATTAATAGGTAACTCCACCTATGTGAATCTGCTTTTGCTTTCCTCTCTGTTGTCGACTGTCTGGGAAGCCAAGCTGAATGAAAAAGCATTACAAATAAGGTAAAAATTGCGCCCAGGTAGTTCTTGGAGGGGATGGATGCTCAGATGCTCCTGTCAAAGATGCTATGGTTTTTCTAATACTGACACGAACACTTTTACTGACACCAGAAATATCAGTAGTCTGAAAGGGAGGGCTTACTGAGAAGTGTATTGTTTATTAAGCAATACTTTGAAAGAAAAGGATCTGTTTTAGAGCAACACTGGTCTGGGTGGAGGCTTCCTGTGCTGAACTGCGTTGTACACATGAAAACAAAAGTGGCCTTGTGAGGATGGGAGATACTGCTCTACCATGAGAGCAGTTGTACCTGTCATGGCACCTATGCCCAGGAGAGGGGGGGTTTAACATCTCTCACTTCAGTTATCCCTCTGAAAAAATGGGAGCAGATTTCTGATTCCCAGCTGGAGCCAAGGCTCGGGCCAGAGGTGGGCCTTTGGGATGAGGAGTACAACAGTTATTGCAGTACCCATCTCCTTTTTTAACCTCAGGCACTCATCATCTCCCACATTTATCTTATAAACCCATGTTGTTTAGATTCAGATTTATTCCTGATACTGTCTTTCAAAGTCTCTTGGCAAAACCCTTCTGCAATCAGCTCGCTTTTATTCGTGTGACTGACTCTATTAACAGTGGCAGACACTTTGTTGTCTTGGATCTCATAGGGGAGCTCAGCATCTATATCCAGTGTGTCCATCCCCCTCCCAAAATTCAGGAACTACCATAACACTGCAACACTCCTGCAGCACCATCATCAGTAGGAAGCTCAAACTCAGACCCAGCTTTCCTAACATGCAGCTCTCTGCTGCATCTTTATTAGCTGTAACACTGCAGGAAGGAGCATCTCAGATCTTCATGTGCACCTTTTCTTTGCTCAGCTTGCCTGAAAAGAGAGATTTTAGAATATCTTTGTCCTGGGGCAGCCAGGATTTAGTCTGCAAGCTCCTGCTGCCCCCTCCACTTTCTGAGGTGTTGCAGGCCTGCCACATCCTTAGAGGCTGCCAGAGCGTAGCACAGTTCATTTGAATTTGAATAAAGTACTGAACTTTATTTTGAGCCCTAAAATTCAAATCAGAATGCGATGAGTGCACGCCTGGAGGATGTGTATTTTAAAAAGAGCCACTGAGCTCTTTTTTAAAGCTGCCCATGTTTCCCATCTCTCTGGTTTTATCATCTGGAGAGCAAACAACAACAACAACAACAACAAGCCTCTGCATTAAAACATTTCCCAAAACATGGACCTCACTGAAAGATTTTTAACTGGCATTTTTCTGTGACAGGGAAAAAGTGATTCCTTAGACAATATATCCTTGTTTCTTTTTCATCGAAATAAAATTTTGGTTAACAAAAAGGGAAAAAAAAAACCTAAACTAGTGAAGTTTAATCCCAACTCATACTTTGAAAATTTGGGCAGAGCTATGTTGTTTTGGAATCACAGTCAAAACTGAAAATTGTCTCAAAGTTTGCTATAGCAAATAGCTGGCACATTTAGTGGGCACAGCAAAAATCCTCAGTAGTTCGTTCGAGAGAGAGAGAAAAACAACCACCATGTCCCTGGAGTTATCCAGGGCTCAAAATGGCAAGACTCACCAGGTAATCCTTTTTCAGCAGAGGCTTGCAGAGAAACTATCAAGACAATCCAAGAATAATAAAAACGTTAATTATAGGCTTTGTCTCCCTGCAGAACACATGGACTTTAATGCCTCTCGCAGGGATTTATCACACATGAGAATGTGGTATATTTTTTACTGCTCCTTCTTGCTCTTTTACTCATGAAATACTGGAGTTTTCCAAACATGATGCTCTCAAAGACTAAATCCCTAGCTGGTAAAAAATGGGATCATGCAGCTAATTCTCTCGGCAGCTATCCTGATTTGCACTGGCTGCAGATCAGTCCTGTTATATTACCTAGGCACAGAGTGGAACTGCTTTAATTCTTTATTATTGTTTGATTGCAATTTCAAAAATAAAACATGTACTTACAAAGTACATGTTTACAAGTGAGTCAAAACCCATTACATGGAAACTATTTCATTGTGAGCAGGTTAGATCAGCTTTCCTATGATAACATCTTCTGATATTGGTGTCTCTTTCTTGTTCAGGCTTAAAACTTCGCTTGCAAAATCTCCTTGTATTCCTTTGAACTCCCCTGGGAGATTAAAGAAAAAAAAAACCCCTCCAGTTAGCACTCCCTCATTTCATTTTTAAAGGTCATGCTTAGAGCTGGCAGTTGTTATAGGAGCTGTCCTCTGTAAAGAAAAGTCTTAACTAGCCAGGCACAGACTTAACCTCAACATGGAAAAACTAACATTGTCACTAGGATATGGAGAAACCATGGTGAAGAACTAGCAACAGCCAGACCACGGCAGAATGAGCAGTCGGCATCTGCTCGGTGGGCCTTTATCATGCAGTGTTGTATGTACGATTCAAAATGCACAGGACGATTGTTGAAATGATGTAGACAAATTGACTCAAATTAGTTTAGCATGGGCCATGCAAAGTTTAAGCTTGTTGAGCCCAGACACATAGCAACAGCTCGGCGAGGCCCTGCGCTCGCGGCCCAGGCACACAACGGGCACTGCAGCCCACGTTCGCGGCGCTTGCTTTTGTGCCTGCCTGCCTCTTTTCTTTCCATTTTGCCTGGCTCTAGACAGTCTTGGCAGAAGCAAACCCTGCTGAAGACTACACTAGCACTGATAATTTTATAGAAGTACTTGTGAGCTTTAATGTCATTTTATACTTCCTTAATCTTTTGACTGTTACTTAATGACAAACAAATCCCCAAAGAACTGGGGAGGTGGGGGGAAGATTAAAAGGATTTTGAGATTGTATTCTCTGCTTTCAGTCAAACTGTCCCAAATCCTGCCAACACAATTCTCCAGTGCCCTATGACACTCCTCCCCAGACCACCAGGAGTGAGTTTCTTATTGTATTTACAGTAATCTAATTACAACAGTTCTTCAATTCACAGCCAGCTTTGGTATACAGACTTCAGCAAGAACTCTCCTCTAGTGCAGATTGCAAACTTTAATCTTTTAAACTAACACAGAACTCCCCCCTTCCCCTCCAAAAATTTCTGAAATGCCTGTGTAAGCTACTAAGATGTGTTCTCCCTCCCACACCCGCCAACACTTCGCTCATCTTTTTGTTAAGTTTCTTTTGTGCCAATTGACTGCCTAAGGTAATAAGAGAGTTCCTGAGAGATCATATTCTGCAAGGTTATAAAATGATGGCAAAAACAGGTTGCCTGCCAGAAAATTCCTTCTAAAAAAGGTATTTCTCTAACTATGTGTAGTTACCTTAGGTTTTTTTAAACTTCCCTCTGTTCTTTGTAGTTAAAGAAGCAGCTGTGTAGAAAAAATATAGGCTGAACATTTAACTTAAAAATTAAATAGTCTCAACTTAAAATTGTCATTACTCAAAGCCACTTGATGCAAATCTTAAAGCTGATTAACTTTATTTAGAAGAAACAGGTGACAAAAGTAAATGGAGTTTGTACATAATAAAAACGTCAAGAAAATGAAGACAGAAAAGATTGTTTTACATGAAGCAAAATACAAAACAAAAGTACATCCGCAATGAATTAGCAAATCTGGACATTCTTAATGTGCCATTGCAGCCATCTAGCTCTATACACAAGTATTGCACTGTTCACTTTCTGTTCCATCACAGGTTTTCCACTCAGAGCTTTTATAGTAACATCGGGTTTACCAAGACACATCCTTGGCAAGTTGGAGGCAGCTTTTCTCTTCTTCCAGTCTGGCATTTGACTTTGTGAGTTGTGCTCTCTAATCTGTACAGTCTAATCTGGAACTCACTAAAGTTAATAAAATCTTCAGTCTCAAAAAGATGAGGAATAATTTAAGTCTCCCTCATTACTGTGTCCTTCTGAAGATATACAGAGGGCAGAAATAATGTATGCTCATATTACATTTATGAGTGTTTCAAATACTCAGTTTGTCCTTTGGAATCTGTTTGGTTGATTTCTGTGAGGCCCATCAATCATTTGGCTTTCTAGGACGTTATCAGCAGTCCTTGTCATGTCAAAATTGTTTTAATATTTAATTAAATCTTGTTGAGATTCATTGCTATGCAAGTGAAAATGAGCTGGCCAGTCAAACCTCAGCTATTTCCTGCTGTTTTCTGTGAATATTGAAAAACTAGGAACACAATAGTATCTTTTCTGGTCTCACATTCACTCTTGAAAAACTACTTCTAAAGCACCTTTGTGCTGTTTTCCTCCAAGCAAACTGTCCATGGCAATGGTCAATAAATGATGCAATTATTTAGCTTGTTAAGATCTTTGGGTTTCTAGACAATTGCTATACTCTGCTTAATCCAAAGAACTCAGAATAATGAAATCGTTTTGAAAAGTTCATATGAAAGAGCAAGAAAGAGCAGCTGCGTGAAAACCTCCCAACTTCTATCAAAGTGTCTTGCAAATGACAGATAGTATGTAGTAGTTAATTTCTGTGAGATCTAACTTCAATTTTAATCTCCGAGATAATAGATCTAATCTTCACAGTCCAGTAACTTATCAGGTTGGACAATGTATAGGAAATACCCCGACCCTTATAAAAGCAAAGTTCTTTACCAGTTTGGGAGATATTCCCATGTGAGGGACCCGGGCTCCTTCAATGACAGGAAAATGCTGCGTCGCTGCAATGGGAAGTGTGGAGCAGGCATCCCGAAGTGTATTGATGCCATCTGCTGGCACTAAAGAATATAACCCTCCATCCACCTTTAAGTGGAGGCTCAGATCTCATTTTTCATATTGGCAGGAGCCGCTCACGTTATTCCATGTCTCAACTCACGTCAATAGAAGAAGAATTAAATTGAGATTATATAAGCGCTCCTTTAATGGGTATCTCTGTGTTTCAGCATTAGGTTTGTTTAATATTTTATGTCATCAGGGCTTAGTTACTCAGGAATATAAGGCATCTCTGCTTGGTTTTGCTGAATATCATGTTTAGGTGTACTAATCCTCACATAAGTTTATATCCATTAGACCACTGTTTCACATGCAGTGCTGCATGGAAAGGGTTCTGCCAGCAAAGCCAGACTTAGCCCAGGGGATTAAATCTCTCTGGGTTTGTGACCTTTATTGCAGCAGTGCAAGGCACAACTTTTCCAAATTTGACACACACCTCCAAACTCACGGGACCTGAAAAATACCAAATATCAAATGGATTTAGATTGCCCTTGCATGCCCTCTGGCTCCTGAGCTGTTAAGATTTACAGGCAACTCATTCTCTCTCTCCATAGCATTACTCCAGACACTGTAAGATGTCAGTGTGGATGGAACAGTTGGCATGGGAACCTTCCCAAAGAGGAAGGTGTGTGACCAGGGTGTGTGATTTATCAATCTGTACAGAAATGGGACTGATTTGGCTGGTTTTGCCTAGAAATGCTAGGGTGAATCTATAGAGTGTGGTTGTAGTTTATAATCAGAATTATCATATTGTCATTTCATACTCGACCTGTAGTCAGAACATTCCTTTCTACATGTTTGATTAATTGTCTTGGGTCTGTGCACAAAGAAAGGGCACCACCTGAATCATACTCCCCATAATGCACAGAGGATATGATACACTATATTTTTTCCAAGCATGATCCATTCTTGTGAGGCTTTCCCCATTCCACAGTTCTTCTTAGAAGGATGTCTTCTCTCTTTTTCACTCTAGGCACTTCATGTTGTTAGAGATGACCCAGAGCCAAGCAAGCTGAGAAGCCTGTTGTTATTTAGCGCCCGAACTCTAAAACAGGGTCAGAGCCAACAGCGTAGCTAATGATGGTAAGTGGTTAATGAGGGGTCAGCGAAGGGATATGACTAATGAAGGGAAAAGGATTGCAGAGCTGCGAAGTCACTGAGTGCACTGCACGGCAGATAAAAACTCTGTAAGTCCTTGTAACCCCAAGCCCACAGCCATGTTTTGTCCCTCCCACACCTCGTCCTTGTAGAACAGCAAGAATTTCCAAATCACCCATGGCAGGACCTGGCAGAGCTGCAGCTCCCACTGCTGGAGTTCAGGCTGACCGCACACACACCACCTCTGACACCCAGCCTCTCCCTGCTCCACAGGGAGCTCAACAGAGAGGTGTACTGGGAAGTCCCCTAAGCAAGGACAGCAATCCTTATCAACTCTTTCCCCCACAAAAAAAAGGTGTTCTGTGTCTTCTACAGACTGTTAACTGCATTACAGGAGTGAGTCAGTGCTTTAAAATGTAAGCAAATAATTATGTCGCCATCATCATCACTGTTACTATTTTTTTTCTTTTCTTGAAGAGAGAAGAGAATTAAAGGAATTATAGGGTTTGATTTGAAAAACTGGGAGAAGGAAGAAAACTATACTCCACATAGAGAAGAAGAGTTCTAAACCATTGTGCAGAATTTAGATGTAGTTGAGTCCAGGGTTTGTGAAATCCTTTTTTCCTTTACTTTTGAATATTCCTTTCATCCACTCAGTATGCCAACTGTCAGTATGGCGTGGTCAGGCAGAAATCAGGCACGGCATTAGAAAGCTGTGTCATCAAGTAGTCACTCCTTAGCAGTGTCAATAGGATCTTACTTCTTATTTGAAGTAGGCGACTTGTAGTTCAAAATAGATGTGAAGGTACTTCTTCGTGACATGAGTGTTCCTACAGCTGTTTTACAATTCTCTGCTTCGTATTCGTCTTTTCATTTGTAGGAATAAACACAGGAACAGCAAAAAGAGTCTCTGGTACGTCACTACAGTGATATGCACAACTTGGGAGCCAGTGGTAAGCTGCTGGCTCTCCTGATTAGGAGCTGGCAGTGATCATTTACTGGACCTTAAGACATCGGGGAGTGGTTTATTGTTATGCTGCCACCTCTGAAAGGTACCAGGAGGACCTGAAAGCATTTGCTCATCTATGACCCGATAATCAAATAGCTGTAACAAAGTCTGGAGGTCCCTCCTGATTTTCCAAATGCTTGTGTGTTTCATCAGTCCACTGGGAAGAACAAGGAAGCAGAGCAGGGAGTCGAATACCTAATTAAACTGGTGGAAGGGATTCACTCAGTTCTGCAGAGACCTCTTGGGAGAGAAAAGCAAGGAAAGAGGTGCTCGGTGCCTTTACATGCCTGGGTTTTATCTTTGCTTTGTTTGTAACCTCAAAAACATGGAAGGACTTCTTGCTGTGTAGATCTGTAAATCCAATAATGTTAATGTTTTATTTCATAACAAAAGCGGAGGCATGGTAGAGATAAACCTGAGGAGTGACTTCATGCTAAGCACAGCGTGTTATTTTAAATGTCAACCTCTTGGGGAAGGTTCCCATGCCAACAATTTTCTTTGGAGGTTACGCTATGGAAGTGGGTGAACACACAGCCAACTCATAACTCACTCAACCTTCCACCTGCGTAAAGCAGAACAAAAAATCTTATGAAAACACACCAGCGAGTAGAGCACACAGCTGGGAAACAGCAAGAAGGACCTTTTATTTAAAATTGAGGAAAACCCCGAAATGTCACAAGAGTTGCTGCATTTCTATGCAGCACACCACACCTAGGAGATTAAACAGCAATATTGTCATTTGTACCTATTTATTCAAGGCAGGGATCTGACCTTTCCAGGCTCATTTGTTTCAGCAAACTTTGCTCATGCTACTCATGACTGCTCATATTCATAAGACTTGTAAGATTAGAACATCAAATAATTGCTGATAATATGAAGACAGTGTGATAGAAGGAACAATAGTTTTTCTTATTATGTGATTATCTTTCTTTTTTCTTTAAGGCTCTGAGAAACAACTTCAATTATTTTGATAATTTTCCTGTCAAAGGTAAATTTTTCAACTGGCCACTGCAGTTCTACAGATATGAAGCTTTGCTGTGATCTTTGCAAATCTCAGTGAATAAATTAAACCAGGTACTGTAGTTCTACTAAATAATATTATTGTAATTGTTTTGTTCAGGGTTTGTCAATGTCCACCCAATCATTTTCTCAGTCGTATGGAAGAAATGCCACCCTGCAGGTTGAGGAACACATCCATACTGCTTCAGGGGATGGGTGGCTTCAGCCTTGTCCCTTGACCCCAAAATGACACTGTGGCCTGACCTATAAAAGGAGGACAATTAAATCTATTCACTTTTGTAAACACCAGTGCAACACATGGTTGAATAGCACTATGTAAATTTAAAATCTTAATTAAACTGAGGCAGAGCGCCAAGTCACCACAAGGCACACACTACTTGAAACCAGCTCATTAATAGTTCTGCTGCTGGAACCAGTTTCTTAATGGCTCAGTAATGAGCTGACTACAATCTGCAAAACCATGTTTCTTGATAATTTTTTTTTAAGTATGTAATTACATTGTGATAATGTCTTGAACTTGTGTGTCCACAGGTAACAAAAAAGATACCGCCGCTTAACTGCCCGAGGCTTAAAATCCGTTATTTTTTATTCACAATTTGTATTAGTATAACTGTAATAAAAAGGAAGGAGGATACTCCGGCTTTTTTGTTGGCAGTGCTGTGGTACTTCAATATGTTTGATCTGTTACTGCCTGACCCCTCAGCCAAAAATACTGTGCAACCAACTCACTTCTGCAAGTTTCTTCCCTTGCATGCTACAGTCACCCAGAACTAGCAGACAGTCAGTTTCCTTTTCTGTGAGATGAGATGCATCTGCAGGTGAGGCACCACGCTTAACCAAGCATGTCTCTTCATAGGCAATGAAGACATGATATGTGTTTGAGTGGGGTATGCTGCTCTTTCATCCCTGCCTGGTGTTGTCAGTAGTAAATCAGCCAGCAGCCTCACTACCAACAAATGCTGGATATTAACCTCCCTCCCTTCCTCTCTCCTTACAGCACACTATTAACCTAGGTTATCTACGCTGGGAACACATTTTTAAGTCCCAAGGTAGATTTATATTTGGAATTTGCAAAAGTACAGTCCTTGCCTAATCCCTCTCCATCACACCACAGGCATGGATCTGCGATGGGGAGGTATTCCTGGCATACAAGTCAGGAGATGGCATCCCCTAAGGCCCATCTCTGGCCTTGGCTGCTCCACTTCAGAATCTTTAGAAATGGATCAAATATAAGAGCACATCTCACAAGCTTTCCTGTTGCCTTCCCCGTTCAGGTCTGCTGCTGAGCATACAGTTCAGCTGGAGTTTGTTGCCAGTCACATGCCTATAGACTTCACCAGACATGTACCAGACAAAAAACCCCACAGCTCTTACTTTTCACAATGGCTACCTACAACAGGAAAATGGAACTGCAAGGCCTAGGAATTCAGGAGACATTGGCACATTTTAAATTAAGTTCTGCACTGAGAGAGAAGGACTTCTTTTAGGGCTCTTTCCTAGGTCTACATTGAATCCAACACAGTAAAACTCCAACTCTGGCTGTAGCTCCCCACAGCTACTGCAGCAGAAGCAACCACAATCCTCACAATAGAATATGAAATGTATATATTTTGACCTTACTTCAATTATTTTCCGCATCCATAATCATAGTGCATTCACAGACAAAATGTGAAAACCTATAATCTAAATGAAGGAACCACTCCTCCACAGAAGAAGACAGAATGTCATATTTTTTCCATTTTAAAATTGTTAAGAAGGTAATTACATGCTATTTCCAGTGAAAGCATGTTATTTATCTCTCAGAAAGATTCAATAACACTTAGGAAGTATTTTCTGAATATACCAACACCAGACCATCTTTGAGCCTATTTATAAAGGAAACGTTCAATGAATGAAAAATTAAATGAGACCAAAAATAGTCACGATGACAACACCTCTGCAACCAAAACCTTTCCCTCAGCTTCAATGTTAGTTTAGCAAAGTAACAGGGACACTGCTCATTCTTCTGTTGTCTGCAGAGATGTCAGCCTGAAGTTATTTCAGTCATTACACCTGTCAGTGAGACTCTTCTCCCTGTAGCTGTGGCTTTACAAGGAAGTTGGCTCTTTCTGTTGGCTCAGCAAAACACTTAACCAGCCCAAGTCCTGTGCTATCCTCAGTCTTTCAGGGTTTGAAAAGAAGAGATGTTAATCTCTGTGATGCCTTTCATTTTCGGTTACTAGGAGGCAAAACATTCTTCGATGTCTCATGCTGTAAAGTTTATGAGTGATTACCTCTATTACAGAAAGAATACTCAAGCAGCAACTCTTTCTGCTGCCATGAGAAGCTTCAGGCCTTGCATTCCAAGCAGAGCACCACATGTATAGAAAGCACTGTGTACAGCTGGGCCTTAGGGCAAGGGATGAATAGCAGCTATAAGCCTTATCCTCTAATAAGACCAAAAAGATATCAACAGTCACAGGTGTCGTCTATTAGAACCAGGCAGGTAAACACCAAATAGTAAACACTCTCTGCAAACACTGAGTTCACAAAGTCGCAGCCTCCCAGATGGAAATCAAGATCCCAGAGTAGAACTCCTGTGTGTCTGTGTAGTATTATTTCCAAAGAACATGACTAATTCATGCACTCTCTGTGTCTCCCATATCCTGAAAGAATCCATGGTGTGCTCCCTACCAGACACCACCCTCAGTTTTTCACTTGAATTCTCCCACTTGGATGCTTTCACCCATTCAGATCCAAAACAGAGAATACGGTTGTTATTCATTCAGCAGGTCAGGAACGCCAAGTCCCTGTTACTAGCAAACCCCTGCGAGCCCATGCAGCACTGCTCTGATAGATTACATTGATGCACAAATGAAGGAGGAAGCAGAGGTGGCATTTTATCTATGTAACTTTTCTAAACTTGTGAAGCATTCAATAAGGTATTTAGTATTCCTGTGCTGCTGAGAGCAGTTCTGTTTCTAAACTCAAAGTAACTGTGACTTTCCCCTCTCCCTTGGCCATCTGGCATTTCCTTGTCTAACAAACTTGAAAGTCACTGTTCATTCCCAGGGATCCTTAGGGATGTACATGGAGAGGTCCCAAATAAGGGGGTCAGCATCAGAAAACCTGTCTTTCCCCAGCTATCCTCATTGGTGCAGTTACCTAGAAAGCCATGCCCTTAAACCATGACTACCACAAATTTATTCTCTATAGGTGCCATGTGAGAAGCTCAGCTCACTCAAACAGTAGCTGGGATAAAGGGTGTAATGTAAATATTGCTTAACAAATCCAGATCCTTGGGATTAGTATCGTGGCTCCACAAGACGCCGCTGGCACTGGACTGGGTGCAGCTCCTTTTCGGAGTGTGCTGCTCTGTGCTGCAGGGAGCCTCTGCAGCCTCCCCGTTGTGCCAACAGCACGGGCTGGGTGCCCCAAGGGACCACCTCTTCTCCAGGACCTCCCGGCCGAGACGCTCCCCAAGCCAACTGAGCCCCACAAGCCAATCTGCTGCACACCGAAGCATCTCGGTCAGCTACGGCGACGCCGGCACCCCTTCCGTTCTCTCCTCTCCTCTGCCCTGCCACTATCCGGCGTCTTCCTCCACCTCGGCGCCCGGCTGCGCAGGACCCACACCGCCCCCGGGAGAAGAAGGTGCCCCCGGGCCCGTGAAGTTCATGAGGGTCGGGCCGGGCCTGCGCAAGCCCCCGGTGGGCGCGGCCGCTGTGAGGGAGCGGGCACAGGCGGCGGCGGCGCAGGGGGCGGAGGGGGCGGGAGGCNCGTAGCGGCTCCGCCGCGGCCTTGGCTGCCACGTCAGTGCCGCCGCCCTGCGCCGAGATGCCGGCGGTGTCCGCGCCGGCCCGGCGGGGATCACGGGCGGGGGTCGCTGCCGGGCCGCCTCCGTCGCTCCGCCGGGCACGCAGGTAGCTGCGAGGGAAGGACGCAGCGGGGACTGTGGGGCTTGGGCCGCCCTAGGGCGGTGTGGGGCGGCTCCTCGGGTGCGGGACCGCGGGCAGGGTGGGCTGCTCTGCCCTGCCGCTACCACCCTCCCTGGGCCAGGCGCCCGTGGAGGAGCGGCCCCCGCCCACCTGGGAGGGAGGGCGGCGGGGGGAGCCGTGCTCGCCTCGGCCTGGCTCCTGGATGGTCTTCTGCCTCGTGAATTTCTCCGGCCCAGAAGAAGCTTTGTTTCGGGTTTTCTTCTTTTTAAACTTTGCGGTGTTCGGATGTTTGCTTTAGTAACATGCTCTTTGTTTCATCCATGTCTCTGGAGTCCAGCTTGACGGAGTAGTGTAAGTTTTTTTGTGAACTGTTTGGGACCAGCTTAGCGTTCCACACTCCCCTAGCCTAGGCGTTTGTGGTGTGGCCTGGCAATAAAGGCAAGTTATTTTAGCCACACGCCTGGTTCTGGTCACTGTGTGAAGCGCAGAGGCAGCCTCTGTGGATGCAATAAATGCTTCTTTCTGCTCATTTAATTGGGGTGAAAATGAGAACTCTGAATCAGGATGTCACTCCGTAAGGAAGGTAAATACCAAGTGCACGTAGCTGGTTTCAGTGTGTCCGCTGTGTTGATGCAGGCAGCATGTATGCCCCTGTGTAACTGGAGGGGTACGTACAAGATTGCTTAATTTAGCATATAAATACTGGTTTGCGTGCACATCAATTTTAAGACTGCTCAGTAAATATTATCTAGCATATCACATAAGGCTTTCTGTTAAACTGTGGTTAAATATTCAGAAAAGTTAGCTTGCCTCATCAGTGTAGAAATGGACAGCACTGAAAAAGCACAAAGGGAAAAGTGGTCCTTGTCCAGAAAGTGACCAGGTCTAAATGTCAGGTAGGAGCCAACAAACAGGTGGTGGATGCTAGGGAAAAAATTCCTTATTTTATTAGCAAGGAAGTGGCAAGGAAATTCAGACGCTGCTTTATTGCTCTGGCTGTCAGGCACAGTCAGGTTTTATCTTTGAGGGTCTTCTGGAAAAGGAGGTCTGAGACTGATCTGGAGCTCAGGCATTTGGAAAGTGTTAGAAGAAATGGGGAAGGCTCTTCTGAGAACTCAGCTAGCAGGAGACAGAGGATGACAGAACGGTTAAAATGGAGTTTTGATGGTCTTTCTGAAGCTGTGCCGTGCACCTTACTGGAATTTACCATGTGCTTCTTAGGAAACAGTTTTGGAGAACTAGAAAAGGGGAATTCTGTTTCATGCCACCTTTGATTTTGTGTCTTGTAAATCATTGCATCAAAGAAAACTTGATTGCCAGCATCAGGTGTTCTCTAGAGGCTCTTCTGGACCCTGGTCTATATTTTAGTTGACAGTGATAGAGAAATGGTGGATTCTCCATCCATGGTGGGTAGAATATGTAATGTGCTGGGCAGAGTTAAGGGGTTTTTTTTTGCAGAAGATATTATACCTCTCTTTTGCTTTTAATCGTGGTGTGTGTTTGGTTTTTAATACTGATATGTTGCATTCCCAGCTGTGTTCAGTACCCTGCATACTGTAAGCGTGTTATGTACACTACTTATGGCAACTTCTTTTGAAGGAAGTTGTAGCCCATCCTGCTGTAGGCTTGGAAGTAAGTCATGGTTCACACCTGGGTACTTCTGATCAACTTCTTGTGGTCTTTGCTTGAAAATGCAGTCTTTTTTCCATTTTAAGTAGGCATGCTTGCTTCCAAGCCAGTCTTGGTTTGTACATAAATCTCAATTTTGAAACTTGGGTTTTAAACAGAAGGCTTGTTGAAATACCAGCTATACCATTGGTTTTTAGCTACATCCTTTCTACATGCCTGGGTTTGTTTTTTTACTTTGGTGCTGTTAGCATTGACTCTTCTTGCAGAAGCTCAGTCAACTTTCTCCCTTGCAGTAACAAACTGAAACACACATTTCCATGTTGGCTGTACTCTGAGGGTTGTGTCTGAGAGAACTAAGAGTGCTGAGCACAATTACCTGTGACATGTTACAAGCTTTAATCCAAGGAGTAAGGCAGCAAAGCTGATAGTGAGAGGTTGCTTGTGCAGCCTGAAGCGGTACCCTGAAGAGCAGCCATGGGTGGGATTACCTTTTTTGGCTTCATGCTTGTTTCCTTGTTTAATTTGGAGAGTAGAGCACTGTAGCTCTTCCAAAAAATTATTTCTTAAACTATCATACCTAAAAAATTTTTTTCCATGTATGTAAGATACATCAGGTTCATTCAGAAATCTGCTGCAGCTGCTGAAAGAGGGGAAGAAGAGCTGGGCATGCGACAGGGCTTGTTTGTTTTCCATCAGCTCTGCAGCCAGGCTTTCTAACTGCATAGCTGGTAGCCAAAAGGAAGATAACTTTTGTGGTGGAACAAGACAGGGCAATGGGTTCGTTTGCAGCTCTGTCAGGTGAATAGTTCCAGCCCTGGCTGCTGCTGCTGCAGCCATCTGGAGCAACATTAAGCTGCCAGCTGAAATTGGCCCCATCCTTGGGTCGTTTCATTGCTGCCTGCAAGTATCTGAGTAGTGGCATTGAAACAAGCCAGTTTTCACTGGCTGCTGCTTGGGCCAGGTTTGCTGTGCTGAGACAGAAGGGCTTTTTGTCTGTAAAGTCAGGAAGACACCAAGAGCGTCCGCTGAAACTCTGGGAGTTACACGTCTGTAATGGTTAGAGCCCAGTTCTCAGTGGAAGGCTAAAACTTTACACAAATTACTGTCCAAGAACTGCAGGCTCATTAAGGAGCTTTTGTGTCTTAACATGGATTATCGTGCTTCATAGCAATCCTCATGGCAGCACACAGAGCAAGTAAAATTATCTCCATTGCCCGGAAGGAATTGGTGTTTTGGTGACCTAAATCTCTAAAAATGTGGCATTTTAAGGCCATACCAAGTGTGCTTCTTCCATACTGTGGGGATTTGTATTCCCGATTCCCACCGTACACCCATGGCAGGTATGTGACAGTTGCTGTTCCATAAAAATGTCATTAACCTTCTGCCTTTCTCATAGGTGTATGCAGAATACTTTTGTGGAAACAACCAACTAGAAATCTTCACAAAAGAATATATTTGGTAAGTTTTATTTTAATCAGCTTTGATGTGAATGTGTGTGTAGCTGTGCCATTACCTCTAGACCTTCTTGGTGCTTTCATTCAGGAGCTTTTAACACTGCTAATGTTACCAGTAGCTCTTGAATTAAAAACCCTCTTCTAAACAATTTCTTTTATTTTTTTTTTACAACAGGGTAAAACATTTAAGCTTTCTATGTGTTTCATATTCTGACAATATGGAAGTGTGTTTTCTTTCAAATCAGTTGAGTGACTTCCATTTTTATTTTTAAATTTTTTTTTGTATGAAGGCTATAATTTGATGTTAAGAAAGATGAGAAGTTATCCCTTATCTCTTGAATGAATAGCATCTTCATGAGCACACAGGGGAAAAAAATCCAAGAAGTAGTTTATGTTTATCCCTGTTTGAAATCTCTTTTAAGAGCTGAGTTTCCTTTCACATCTTGACATGAGAAAACACAGATGAAGAAGGAAACTGCAGTGTGCCAGTGATATGATAGGTTTCTGCTTCATGAATGTCCCTGAGTTTTGCTGGGCCTCATGGAGATCCTGCCTCATTCCATGTTGTCATTTAATGAAGATGTTAAATGAAGCTGGAGGCTTTTCTGCAGTGGCACAAGTGTCTGTGAATTTGGCATCACAGGGTGAAAATGCCAAAGAAAGATCTCCTTGCTTGCTTTCTTCTTCCCTTTTTCTTTGGCCAGTCTCAGTGTACTTTGAAGAAGATTCTGAGAAATGTATCAGAAGAGCTCCAAAGTTCAGGGTTCTGATAAATCTTTGCCTTGTTGCATACGCCTGCAGTACTGGTGATCATTGTGACTAATGATTCAGTGCATAGTGGGGACTTTGAATCTGCAGCTTCCAAGTTTCCAACGTTCCTTAACCTGTAGCGTGTTCAGATGACTTAACTCTGCACAAAAGTCTTACACTTGCATCTCCAGGTCACTGCCTTTGATTTTAGCTGCGTCGTAATCTCTGTTTGCTCTCATGAATTTTTGCTTTCTTCTTTGTGGGGACGCATCTTCAGGGGAAAGCTTGAGCAGGATCCTCCCTTAGGATACACTGCAGTCTCATGACCAGAGGGTTCTGATGCAAAGCAGGACATACAAGCCTAGATCTTACTAGTCAAAGGAGGCACTGAGTGCTTTCACCCTCATGTGCACTACATTTTACATTTATGTAAAATGTAGTGCGTTGTTTCTGTTTTTCTGTCTCTGGTTTTTGAAGAAAAAATTACATTCCTGCCCTCTTGCTTTGAAGACTGGATGAAATAATCTGTCACCAAGCAGTTATTCCAGGCCTTTGACCTCCAGTCAATAGAAATACTCATCTTAGATCTCTGGAGGGGAGCCCGGTTTAAAACACGCTCCTGTGCATATCCTGTTCACCAGATATGCTGCACCTTGTTTAGCACACAGGATTTTTGGATCACTTTTCTGAGTCTTTCAGGTCTCCTGACATGTTAAATTGGATACAAGGATTCTTAACGCAGACTGTAATTTAGATATTTGAAAATTTTCTGTAGAAGTCCTTTGTTGTATCTTGGTCTTGATTCTGTGATTGTCTGGAGAGCTTCTACAGAAAAACAAAAGGACCTGAACTGTGCTTTGTGAGGTCTTGTGTGCCAGGCTGTGTTTTGGGTCAGGTTGTGAGCCTTTTCTGACAGTGATGTGATTCTGTTTTCACTTGCATTGATACCATAGAACAGTGAGTAAAACCTAGTACAGGCTGGTTGGGCACATCTCTTGCAGCATCACAGAATCATCAAGGTTGGAAGAGATTTTCAAGATCATCCAGTCAAACCACCCACCGAGCACCCCTGGAGTGCTTCTAGGATCTGTAGAACCACCCATCATACAGTAGTTTTTGACTTTCAGATCTGCACACCCCTGAAGGCTCCCTTCTGTGTGGAACAAATTCAGTCCTTCCAACAGTGGCTTACTTGACTTAGCTGCTGTTCTCAGGCGTGTGTAGTTCTCTGTTGACTTCTGGGGCCTGATAGCAGCAGGTTGCCAGTGCCTGGGCTGCAGAAGATAGACCACTGGGGTCTGTGTAGTTGTGAGTGAGTAAAGTATTTCTGTTGCAATTGTATTAAACCAGTGAATGTGAACTATATATATTGTGTAATATTCCTGTCTAACTTTCAAGGAGAAGCTTGAGGTCAAGTATTATGTAACTTTGTGAAGTTCTAGGGAAGGTAATGGGAAAGAATGCCTAATCTGAACCACTTTTTGTATACAGTGCTGTGATTTTATATGTGCTGCTATTTTTTTTTTTAATATACTTTTTAACTGGACTAGAAACTTTGCTGTGAAATTCCCTTGCCAATACATTGCTTTGCTCATTTAGCTTTGCAGGAACTGAAACCAAATCTGACAGTCTAAACTAGACTGTGGAGAGTTATGAAAGCTTTCCTTACCTGCCTTGTCCGCCAGTTTTAACTCTTTTTATTGGACAAGTCTTACCTTAATTAAATACTGGTATTACATCATGTACAACAGATTCTAGGGGCTTCATCTGGGCTGTATCTGCTGTTAGTGTTGCTGTATCCAGCACCTTCTTAATAGCAGAAAATACTAAACCTTGTGTGAAGTCTTGTGACACTTTCTAGTGTTCTGCCTGTGTCCAAAACTGGTAACTTACTCCAACTCCCCTCTAAACTTGTTGGTAATCCCTGACAGTGTTTTCTCTGTCCTCTTAAGATTAGATAACTTTTCTGAATCTCTTATGTGGAATTGTCGACAGAAATATTTTGGAAGCTCAAACAAGCAGTTTAATCTGGTGTTCTTTTAGGAGTTACATGCTGTCTAAATACAAATAAATTGGTGAGGTAGTTTTTTATAAAAAAATAATGTACTTCTGGCTTTATTCATTTGTTTCCATTGAGTCTGCTTTAAAATTGTTTTGATCACTTTTTCATTCCTTTGTTTAAATTAAGACTTGCTAAGTTCTGACTTTTATTTTACTCTTTTTAGGACTTTCCCTAAGGCAGTAGTTAAACTCCTTCCACATTCCTGGTGGAGTAATCATCTTCATGACTGAAATGGCCATGTTAGGAACATAGCTGCTTCATCTTGATACAGATATTTTGATTGAATAATGTCAGGCCTGTCAGTTTTTTCTGTCTACTCTTTCTTACAGTGCTTTGTATTTTTTCAAGTTGGAAAAAAGTGACAAACCTACATGGGACTTCACCTGGTGAAGATGAAAACCTTGTCTTTCTTCCAGCTTGCATTAGATGAATGCAAGCAAGTCATGTAGTATCTGAACCAGGTCCTTTCCCAGAACCTGATTGCCCTCAGTTGCTCCCTGTGATTGGTCAGGCTCTTACTAATTTTTTTTTTCCTTACTTGTGATTAAATAAAATAACAAGGAGTTCTGTAATTGATACTAAAAATTCTCTTTTAGCCCTCACGTGTTTTAGTCTTCCAACTTGATGTGTTGCTACTCTACAACTTCCTCATGAGTGGAAGCAGAGGGGCGGACACTGATCTCTTCTCTCTGGTGATCAGTGACAGGACCCAAGGGAATGGCCTAAAGCTGTCAGGGGAAGTTTAGGGTGGATATTAGGAAAAGGCAGCCCCACAGTGTGGCTGGGCACTGGAAGAGGCTCCCCAGGGAAGTGGTCACAGCACCAGCCTGACAGAGCTCAAGAAGCCTTTGGGCAATGCTCTCCAGGTGCATGGTGTAATTCTTGGGGCTGTCCTGTGCAGGGCCAGGAGCTGAACTTCAAAGATCGTTGTGGTTTCCTCTCAACTTGGGATATCATATGATACTTTCCTATTTCTTAGCTATCATGTTTGCATTTCAGGCTTTTGAGTGGTACTTGTTCAGCATTTCCATCAAATTTGCCATCTTGGTAGTAAGCATTTTTGCTTACTTTCCTGTTCAGCTTGTTGTGTAAAGGTACTGTGTTTTCTGAGCCTGAACTGATCCTCTTAGTACTGACTGGGAAAACTCTTGAATACTCAATTTAGGCTTGCTTCTCATCCAAAAATCTATGATTTAGCACGTGGGTGCCAGTTTTTACTGTGATGTTTTAACCTCGTAATAATACTGTGAGGGTTTTAGCTCTTGTTTTCCAGGTAAGTCTTCCCACCTGCTTCTGCCTCCACATTCCTTCTTTAGATCCCAGCCACTGCTTTCTCACCCAGGGGAGGCACAGAGAGATCTAGGCACAGCAAGAGAAGCAGGAATTATTTTTGTGGTGCTTGTTTACTCCTGGAAGAAATTAAATGATTTAAAGACTCGTGCAGAGGGAAGAGAACTAAGAGGTGACTGGCAGAAAGAGAGAAGGATGCTGACTGGTGTAATGCAACTTGTTTTTCCTTTTTCTGACCTTGGTGCCTGCTGAGGAGGGAAAGCAAGATTAGCAGGAAGATTCTGGGGAGGAGACAGGACTTAATATCAAGGCATGCTTTGGTGGGGGAGGAAAGCAGGAAGGAAACCTGGACTGGTTATTACTTTCTTTCCCTCCAGAGGAAAAATTCTGTAAGCAGAGCTGCTGATTTGAGCTTTCCTCTGTGCTTCCCCTGTCAGGCACTGCTGGTCTAGAACTGCTCTAGGAAACAGCTTCTGGTGTAAAGAAATCTTTTCTGAAATGTTTTCATTGGAAAGTTTGTGTAGAGTTAAAACAGCCTAGTTCTGCTGCTGTCACCGCACCATTTATGCAGTTCTATGACAAGATAAATCGTGTGTTTCTGTTGCTGTTCTTCCATCTTGTTTTCATGGCATTTGTTCAAATAATGCTGCAAGGACTTGTTTTTTTTTTAAACAGCTTTCCAGGTACCAGCAGATCTTACAGGTGTGCTGCTGTTGTTTCTCTAGTGACCACTACCTCTAGGATCACTAGGCTTTTCTTTTTCAGTACTTAAACGTAAGCTGTTGTATAGCAGTTGCTGTTTTGTTTTCCTACTTGTTGTCTTCCTGATTGCTTTTTAGGTTTGAGATGCACTTAGTGTGGTGTGGCAGCTCTCACCAAGACTGCTGATGTGGTGGAGAGCTCTTTTTCAAGTACTGAGTCTGGTTGAAGAATGCAAAAGCACAGTCTGATAATAAAAATAGGAGCGGTTTGACAGGACCTGCTAGCGTATCTAATAATGAAAAAGAAGTTCTCTTTGTGGAACTTAAACTACTTGAATTTTGGATTCATGGCTTACATTTATGCTTTGCCAGAAAAGATGTATAGCACATGTGAATTTCTTTTTTTAGGCAATAATGAATCAAATGGACAAAAATCAACAGGAAGTCCCATCGTACCTTCATGATGAACCACCAGAAGGTATGTATTAATTTTCATGATATGAAGTAAATTAATCAGAAGTTCAGTTCTCTCTTTAGAAAATGGATCTGCAAGCTGAACGTGTTAACTTTCTTTTACGTAACAGTAAACAAACCAATCCTGGCATGAGATGGGCCTGGATTATTGTTCACTTCTGCATTATCCCGATTAGAAAAGGGCCACTGAATATAACTGAGTAAATAGCTGTACCTATAAATTATAGAGAAGATGGGCAGTTACCGAATGACTTAATTTGCCGATTAGTTTCCAGAGATATGAATTGGTCTAATGGGTATTTATTTCTTCTATTCATTATGTGAGATGGAAACAGCCCAGCTTCATTTTTGAGCACGTTGCTGTGTTCCTAGTGCATGTGACTTTTAAACAAGATGTGTTTAAAAATATATAGAACTTCATTACTGCTTCTGGAGACTGTTTTCCATCATACAATTAACCGTGGTTGTAACTGTTCACAGTCTCATGGTTTCATAAAAACAAGCACGCACTTGACTTTGTTAATGCAGTGACATCGTGGTCTGCTGAACCAACTGAATATTAAATTGGTTATTAGATCTGCAGAGGAAATGCAGTTGCAAATGAGCAGAGTTTCTTCCAAGCTGTGGACTGGCAGGATTGAGCCGAGTTCTGTTTGCATAATGTGACTGGAAGCATACTAGATCAAAAGCCATTCTTGGCACATAGGTTGTCTGTGTTCTGTCTGCTCTTGCTTTAAAACCAAATGTGTTGGATGTAGAGGTTGGTGAGTCATGATTCCTCTCCGTTCATTGCTCTTCAGTTTATAATGGCCCTTTAAAGTTCTGGTCCGGGTTTTTTTTCACCTCAGCTTTTATATGTTGTATAACCGAACAATTTACTTCATTTGAACAACAGTATTATCCACTAACTAGCAGGAAGGATTCAAGTGGAATAGCTCACTCTATTCTTAACAACTATTTGGCAGGAAACACAAGTAGAAGATGAGAGGAAAGGGAGAAGTAGATTTTTGTGGCACAGTGATTCTTCAGCTCTATTATACTTGTTACAGTAGCATGGTGTGAGGACAAAAAATCTTGCTCTTTTCCAGAAGTATTTCTGATAGCAAATGCCTGATTGGAAACTACACCTTAATGTGTTACCTTCCAGTCTAATTTTTAAGGCTGGGTTTTGTTTGCTTAGTTATTAGGGGGTTTTTTGCCTTAAAGATTTAATTATGTTTTGTACATGTTGTGGTAGGTTTAAAACTTGGTTTGATGGGCATATCCATGTCTAGGGGTGGACCTTGGTGCCTAACCAGTGTCAAACCACAACACATGTTAAACATCATATATAGAAAGTGAACAGTGGTCTGGAACCAGAATCAATTTTTAAATTGATGTAGTGAAACAAGTGGGCATTTTTTATCTCCCTAGAACATTCAAAAGGTTTTCCAGATTCAGAACATAACAGCGGAATTTGATCATCACTGGTTATTCCAAAGTTTTATTTTAAATATGTGAGCAGCTAAGACTTATTTTCTTCTGTACATTGTTTTCTTTCAGTATGACAATAACCAGTTTGAATATGAAGTCTAAATAGATGGAGAAAGTTGGTGTAGTTAGAGGGAGTAGAATGAAGCACAGCTCATCTTAGTGTAAACTCCATCCTTGAAGAGGCTTTTTCCTTTCGGTTCTGGTTCACATGCACTCTTCAAGCCTTATGATTTTAGTTAAAACATTGGAATACCCTTGAGAAACAACCACATTTTGAATGTTGTGCTAGGCCTTACACGTGATATACTTACACTATCATAGAAAGATGGCCAAAATGTGGATGGAAGGATACCAGTTCAATGCTGGCAAGATCATCTCTCTGAGCAGGCTGCCAAAATACTCCTTAGAGGAAAGGCTCAATTCCAAAACCAATTTGCAGTTTTTCCTAAAGATAGAAATAGTTGTAGTTTGTTCAAATCACACTCAACAAGCTTGGCGCCCAAAGGCTTTAAAGAATGTGTGGAAGAAACTTTTGTGCTCCTTCTTTTTATGAGTAGTGCTATTCTAATGCTGTATTTTCTGCATTGCAAGTGACGCCAACCTTTGCAACCTAAGTTCATTCAAACTCTTGTTCGTTCTTGGATTCCTTTCAGCGGGAAGCTGGCTGCCAGATAGCCTGGTTGAGCCAACTCCTAGATAGGGAACTTGTGTCATTTTCTCAGTGCTCCATGAATCACAGAATATTCTGAGTTGCAAAGCACCCACAAGGATCATTGAGCCCAGCTGATAAGTGGAGGGCCCGTGTGGGGATCAGCCCACAACCTTGGTGTTATCAGCACCATGTCTGAGTGACTGAGCCAGTCTCCATAGATTTAGGCATGGTCTGGTACTCTTTGGAAACATACTCTTTAGAAAAAAGGAGACCAGGGAGGTGTATCCTAGAACAGAAATCTACTGGCAATAAAAATTGCCAGCTCTGGGTGTTTGCTAGACCTCATGGACAATGCAAACGGGATGGGAATGGAATGTGTCAGTCATTACCGTAAGTTATTTATATGCTGTCACATTCTGTATTTACACATCTGAAATAGAGTAGATGTTGTCAAAAGGACTGGCTACGTGAAGTAATGTAAAGAAAAACACATAAAGGTTACCTTTTTTTGTGTTTCTTATTATTTTTAAAGTTAGTTATGATGGAACATTTCTTGCTGACATCAGTTCTGATTCATTGAAATCAGCTCTTAAAATTAAGGGGAATGAAACTTTATGCCTATTTCACCCTGATGATAGTGAACCAGTTAAGTGGAACTGAAACAGTTTCTGACCAAATTTGTTACAAGTTCTATTAGTCTGGTCACAAGAATCCTCTAGTGAATAATCCATAGACATTGGATTTTATAGCAGGCTCTGCATACTCCTTTCTGAGTGTGATGCTTTAAAGGCTTTCCATATGTAAATAGAAATTTTGATCTCTGTGTGCTTCTGCTGGCAGTGCATTTTTGCTGGAGATGTCCATGTTGAAAGCTGCTGGCCTAGAAGAGCCAGCAAGGGTATTACATGGCTTAAAGTACAAGGCTGTCATTTATGTTTTCAGTTTCCATTACCCTTTCTATTATCTATATCAATTTCTTAAATAAGAGGCTATTGTAAGCTGGAAGGACTTTCAGTATTTTCTACTCCTTAGGGCTTCACTATTCCTCTGTATCCTTGTTTTCCTTGTTGTCAACTTTGTAGGAAGTTCTCTCATTTAGGTAACATCTTTTGTTTGAATTATTCCAGGCATGCACATAGGAGCTCTGACCTTTACAGTTTTCTAATGAACTGAGTCCTGGGTCAGTCTTGGCATTATCACAAATGCATTGGCAGTGCGTGGAAAGTTGCTCCCCCTGATTTTCATCTTGTAGTAGACGAGTGCTGGGATGCGACTCTTGGAATCTGTGCTCTGGATGCAAGTTGTTGGCAGTCAGGGCACTGGGGGCAGACCTGTTCTGCTGGTTCTCCCAAGGCGTGTTGCAGTGGAAAGTCCGTGTGTTGGCAGGGCTGGACAGAGGTCTCTAGTGCATCTAGAGCTGATTTTTCTTGTCTACTGCCTCCTAGACTCATTGTCCTCCTCCAAGCATGTTATTTCTGCTCCTGACTCCCTCACCTCTCTATTTCATGTTTGTTTCTTCCCTAGCTGCCCACTGTGATTCCACTTGCTCTTTTCTTGGTTTCCCTGTTGTTTGTTATTTGGGACTAGGTGTTGTATGAGCATCCACGAAAAGCAGCCTGCAAGGTAAGTAGAGACTGTGCAGTGGTTGTTGGGCTAGAAAAGAAAATACTTTTGAGTCACGCTTTTTTGAAAGTGCTCAAATCCTAGTGCTGAGATTGATTTGCTTGTTGTTTCTTCCCTTAGGGTCGCTCAAAGACCACCCGCAGCAGCAGGCTGGCATGCTGTCTCGTGTGACTGGTGGCCTCTTCAGTGTCACAAAGGGAGCTGTTGGTGCCACAATTGGGGGTGTTGCTTGGATTGGAGGGAAGAGCTTGGAAATTACCAAAACAGCGGTCACATCTGTGCCTTCCGTGGGAGTGGGTCTAGTCAAAGGAAGTGTTTCTGCTGTAGCTGGAGGCGTTACAGCTGTAGGATCTGCTGTTGCAAGTAAAGTGCCTTTAACAGGAAAGAAAAAGGACAAGTCTGACTAAAACCAAAACTGAGACATACTCGATTCTCCAGAATATTGTATTCAGTGGCATTAAAATCTGCTAAGATTTGGACCATGAGAAGCCATGTGTCTTAGACACTTTATCTTCTAACGAGTTGTGCAAGTAACTCGATTTCGTCTGAAAAGGACAGAAGAAGCTTGGCTAGCACAGCGTATGAGGATTTATTAGAGCCTAGATTGAAGCTTTGTATCTGGTGAAATGTTACACTTAAAAACTATAGAAGTGAGTGTATCTGAAGGAGTAATACATATTTGAATATTCATTTACTGTAAGTCTTCTGCAGTTTTGGACTAAAATGTGAATGTAGAAGCTCGGTAGTCTCTGCGATGCCATCGATACAACGAGATGCCAGTTACTGTTCTCAGTGGTTTCCACATCCTCCTGCTAAGGATCCTTCAGCTGTGTAAAAGCACTGTTGGATGTACCCAGTCTTGGTTATGAACCTGTATTTGCAGGTAGCCTGTAAACTATGCCTGACTGCATTCTGCCAGTGAAGACTGGAGCAAAGAGACTGGAGGTATGCAGAAATTAGAAAGGAGAATGGGAGATAGAACTGAAAAAGTTTACCACATGCTAGAAAGGATCATAAAGAGTAAACTAATTTAATGCCTTATTAGAAAAAAGTCTTTTTACTAGGTGAAGCTGTGTAAAGAACTGTCCTGTCATTTCAGTGCAGTTTACAAAATGAGCTTTAGACTCTTTATAAATCCTGATATCTGAAACTTTGTCAATTTTTACTGAAAATGTGATCGCTCCATCTCAGGTGTATTTAATAATATGCATCTATCTCCTGCAAGTGAGAACTTGCTTCTAATAAACTTCTTATAGACACTAGAAAAAATGACAGCCTATGGAAACGGGGCTGATGTTTGTGGTCATCTAGCACAACTGTCTAACTTGCTAGAAATTCCTTTGTGTAGCTGGAAACCACTGAAGAACTAGCAAAGCTGTTCTCTCAACTCCATGATGCACCAGGTTAGCTTTTTGCTCTGTTTAAGCAAATGCAAGGAATTTTTCACTACATCTCTCATGCTTTTCATTTGATTTTTGAGTAAAATGCAATACTTTTATTTGAAACAAACCAAAAATGATAGCTGAGGCCTTAAAAAAAAAAAAAGAAACATGATTCAAGTAATTTGTATACTGACGGATTCCAAATGTTGACACCTCAAACGGGAACACCTGTACATCCTCTGCAGCATGAGGCAAAATGCACTTGTAATGGCACAGCGGGAGATTGCCTTAAAATAGAAACCATTTGTGATCTTTTATTCGTGTACTGACTTTGCAAATAAGTAACCTCTTTGGAAGCCCATGGAAGGCATCTGTTCATGTTGTGTATGCAGTATTTTCTAAAATCTTGTTTCTATGGAGAACTTGTACGCTTACTTTTTCAGTGGCTGTGGTTGTACTAGAAGGATATGTGGGGGGACCTTTTAAAAATGAAAAAAATCGAAACATACCACTTGTCAAACTTAGTCCTCTGTTCATGGGTGTTGAAAGAACACCATGTCTGAATTATGGTACTGTAGTCACCCAATCTCTCTGAGCCATTGGTACTTAACTGCACTCTGTAGCAACTTTATTTTATATCAGTAATTGTATATGTTGGAGGCATGATACTGGTAAACATGGGAACTTGGGGTGGAGGGGAGAGAAAAAGCCCAAGAAATGGCATCTGCTCCTTCTCTTAGATGCACCAGCTGCTTGGTTCTGATCTGCTGCAAGGGTGTAATGAGGTAAGTTTATGCAACAATTGGAAGCCTTTAACTCTTTTTTTGTAGTCAAAAGCAAATTGCATAGAATATAGTATGGTTTAGAGGTACCAGTTAGCTCTAGAAATGAGCTAGCCTGGATATCAGAGGCAATCTAGCTGCAGCATATACTTTAGTATGGTCTGCTCCCCTGCGATTTCCAATGTAGCCATATCCCCCAAGTCCTGCCACTGAACTCTCTAAGAGTCACCTGTTTGGAACACAGTGATAATTTGTGACACTCAACCAAACCTTTCTTAATAGTTTTTCTGAAAATGGGAATGTTGAACTGGTCATAGCCATTTTTTAATTATATTTTTTAATTTTTAAACTATGAAACTTGCAGCAAAACAAGTGTGGTCTGAGATAAGCAATGTTAGGTATGTAAAGAGTTGCCAACACTTCATTATGTTTTGTTCTTAACATATCCTGTAGCTATTATTTCAAGTCTTGTAGCTGAAACTTTTACATGGCATATGGTTTTAGTTTTCAAAGAGCTTTGTCCTATATCCTGTGTGTTTTCCATTCACTTGTGAAACTTGCTTCATCTTAAAAGCTTGTTCCATTTCTGTCCTGGCACCTGTGAAACATTAAATTGTTGCTGTTTCAGACATTTGAAAGCTTCCTTAGTTTTGTGGAGAAAGGCATGCTTAGGTATACATCTTCCCACAGAACTGTGCTCCAGAGTGTCTTTTATTTGGATCTACTTGGCACCAACCAGCTCTTAACAAAAGCTGTACCTTCAGTGTGTAAGCTGTGCACAGACACAGCACAAAATCCTTTGCACTAATTTTCTTTTCCCCTGGTCAATGATGCTTGGGAATTCCCACTTCTAAGATCATAGTGAGCTAAATGGAATGTGGAACCGAGATTTTCAGGGGGAGTGAGGTTGTTCTTATGTCTTGGGATTGTTTTTGTGATAGCTTTATGTCACTTTCCTTTTCCCAGTCCCTCTTTCAAAAGGGGAAATGTTTATGAAGGCAGCTTGTATGCCTGACTGCTCACTATGTAATAAAAGGCTTACTCACAGGCTGGTCCACAGTCACTGTGAGTAACAAGAGATGAGGATTTCAGCAATACAGTGTTTTGGTGACTGGGAGCTTTCCTGAGGTTTTATTGTAAGTGAATCCTATGAAGAGAGAAACAGGTCCCAGGCATAGAGTTATGAATGAAAGATTGACTGAATTTTCATCTGGTAGTAGAGAAAAAGAGCATTTCTGCTCTCATTTCATGCTTTCATTTTGAAAGGGGAAGAGAAATCGAAACACTCAGAATGCAAAATGGGTTTGTGATAACTCAGGCTGTGACTCAGTTAAGGAAATACATCCTTTTCCTGTTCTGTTGCCACTGGAGATAATGTAAGTGATGGGAATAAGCTGTTTCAAGAACTTTGTAAAAACAGATACCTGTAGAAATGCTAGAATATTCAGGGAAAGCACTGTTCTATGTCTTGGTTTCCTTTTCCTCCTAAGCCACCAGTCAGGTCTCTAGCTCAGTTACAGACTGTGTTACGAAGAGCTTTGGAGAGCTGAAATGCCCCCTTGTGTCTGAGGGGAAGGAGGCTTTTGAATTCAGATAATATTGTGGTCTGCTTAATAGCTGAGCAGGGAAGGACAGTCAGAAAGTGACAAAGGCAAGTTCCTGTGAATTTTTAATACGGCTGTCCTACCAGTTTCCTCTTAAAACACGATAATGTGTTTTGAAAGAGTCAGCATAGACACAGCCTAGTACCACAGCCTGGTATTTTTCATGCTGGTGATACGTACCCTTGAATTCCTGCCACTGTCGCACGCGCTCCGGCAAGAGCGGCATTTACCCCCAGAGACTCTGTCACGTCCACACTCGCCTGCAGAGCGCTCAGTGTAAGACCTTCAGTTGTTGAGATCTTGGCACTACTCCTACCAGGTGTCTCCAGCCCTTTCCAGTGCACAGCAGATAACGTGGCAGACTGTATATATAAATTCATCATCTTGCAGCCCACCCTCTGGACTAGTAATTCAATACCAGCTTTCTTTAGCAATTCAAAACTGCTTTTTAAGAAATGGAGGCCTGGACTTGCTGCCAAAATGTGTGTTAAAAATTGAATAATGCCTGGAGCAAGGGTTGTGTGTAGCTGGTTTTTATTCTGCTGTCAAGAGCGAATGTGTGTGGAATAGCTACTTAGGAAAGTCTGAGAAATAAAATCACTGATGATCCTAATTCTGTGGAGATGATTGTCAGCGATGCTACTATTTTATATTATCATTCACTGCCCATAAAGAAGAAATCAAATCCCCTGAGAACTTAAACGCTGTCTGATCGTTACTATTTTGAAAGCCAGCACTTGTCGCCAATTGTCATATGGTGTTATCTGAGAAGCGGCGCCACCCGTATATTTAGAAACTGTTGCAGCTGTGTGCAAATCTGGCAGTCAAGTTTAATCACCAGTGGTTTACGGACTGGAGTTTTGTTGCACCTAATACAAACCATAGTCATGGTCTCTTTTCTCCTACCATCTTTTGAGACTTGAGTCTCTCACTAATTTTTCTTGTCCCCAAACCTTGCTAGAAGAGATTAAGAACTATACAATAGCAATAAATGTATTTCCTCCTGTCCCAAAGTAAGTAAATAAGTAAATTTTGAAGTCTTAGAAATGTGAAGGTTGTCATCTTGTAGTTTCTTTGCATTATGGTTTCTACACAAACATACTAGGGCCTCACCATAGCAGTCACTGAATTTAAAAAAATCATGTCCCGCCCCTGTGCTCAGGACAGGGCTTTCCTATCCAAGAAATCAAGTCTGTTGCAGGTCAGGATTCAGGAGCTAGAACTACTTCAGCAATAAGGAAAAGAACTCCCAAGAGTGTTTCCGGAAGACAATGAACCAGCGGATTTATGAACACTGCTGGAAAAATAATCCTCCTTTTGTCTTCCTCAGATAAAAATTGTGCTAATCACTACCACAGGCTGGACTGTGCAGTGACAGAGCTGAAAATCTAAGGCAGTTAATGCCCTATCAGGTAAGAAAATGTCACATCTGAGGTACTCTTAGAAAAGGCAACCTTTATCATAACCATAATTTGTATGATATTATTTGAAAGCATTAGAATACTACAATTGTGTCATGAAGTTGTGCCTAAGTTGTGCCCTCCTGGACAAAGTACAGTATAAGACTACAGTCTGGTTAAGATTGCTTTTGTTCTATCTCTTCTCAAAGAACCAAGTTCCCTTTTAATTTGCTTTTGCATAACTTGAAGTACAGCGTTCAAATTAATCTTCAATGTGCAGAGGAGCAACAGGATTAAAAATTGGTCTCTCCTTCTTTGATTGTATCTTACCATAAGTGACTTCAAAATCTTTTTTAGTACCATTCAGGCTTTCTAAATTTCCACTCTTTATATCATATCCTAACGCAGAGAGCTTTTTAATTCGGTACTGAACGATTTGTGTTGTCAACTCCAGCACCATTGGTGTCTCTCTAATCTGTGCTATGGAAATTCCTTCCTTCAGTAGTCCTTCAAGTCTTTCTTCCAAAACTGGAACAGAATAGTAGAGAAGGGCTGGGCATTTCAGCACTAGTTGTTTTAGTTCTTGATCACTGCACTTAAAGATATTTTTGGAGAAAAGCATACTCTTCTGCATAGTAGTAGAATTAAGTTGAAAAATGAAGCCTTTAAGTTTAGAGAGCAGCTGTAGAACTTCCTGGTCAGTGAAATCATTCTTTTGGAGAAATTCCAAGTTCTCCTGGATTGCAGTGGAGGTATTTAATAAAATAAATGGATTTTGGCTCAATAGCTTCAGTATCCAGATCTTCATATTTGCTTCAGAACCCCCTAAATTTAAGTAATTTCTTTGTAATGTCTCTATTACATTTTTGTTTTTCTCAACAGGATTATAGAAAATATTGGGTGCACTTGTCAAGAACCTGGTGATTATATTATTCTTAAGTCCCAGCTCTTGAAAAAACAGTATATTTGCCTTCTGGTTCTGGTGATACTCTGTAGTAAAAAAAGACTCTGGAAATTGCTCTATTAATTTAATCAGCTGTTTTTCATTCTGGCATACTAATTGCCATAAAGCTCTTTGAGAGTTTATCTCTGCTGGGGTGTGGAGAATTGCCTCAGGGAAGCGTTCTATGATGTTGGCTACAGTGGGCTCATCTGCTCCCATCTCCTGCAAGATACCAGCAATTTCTTTAACATAGGCCACATCCTGGAGAAGGACCCATTCCTTCAGTCTGCGTATCTTCGTGATGTCAACTGACAAACTGTAGAGACTCTCAAGGGTTTTTTTATTCTCCTCTCTTGACTTGGTATCAGTTGTGTAACTGGAATGGATCAGGAAGCTTCTGTTTGCTACGTCAGGCCATACTGATGAAAACTTCAGTCCCAGGTTACAGCTCTGACATCTTGCCAACAGAAGAGTGAATGCGTCTTTTGCACCGTGAGCGACTCCTCTCAACATCATGGAAGTCAGTCTCGTGGAGAGACAACAACTGTAAGAAAACACATTTAAGGAATTAGTTAATGATCAGAATCACTGATGTTTAGACAGAGCTGGCGTAAGAAATTACTCTCAAGAGTGGGTTTTGTTATTAGTGCAAAATCCAGCTTTCACATGGAAGCAAGGGGAAAAGACTATTTTTGAAAGGTTACTGTTCTGACAGATTTGTCACTGGAACAGTAACATGGATGCAACAGACCTGACATGGGGCAGTGCTCCATCCATGTAAGTGCCTGCAGTCATACAAGCTCCAAACTGTCAGCCATTTCTTGCAGCTAACATTATTATTGCATTACAGATCACTCACGCTGTATGAGAAAAATGATTCACGCGATTCCATTTGAAAGCAATCCCACTAAATTAACAAAAATGGCAACTTAAATATCTTTCTTAGTTCTTATGAATGTGTTTGCTTTAACTTCTCAAGCACTATTTGGAGTGTGAGTTGTTCTTTCATGTGTCAGAGACCCACCACGCAGTGCTGCTTCAGCAGCAGTTTGTAGCATAATTTCATTTTGAAATCATTCTTTATATAATTAAGGGAGAAAAAACTCACATGAACCTTTATATAAGCGTTTTTTACCAGCTGACTGTGTTAATTGAGGTTGAATAAGCAGCCTGGTATTTTGGGGGAGGAAGCAAGTACACAGTAACATTTCCAGGCCTTCACCTGCCTCTTCCAGCACCTACTTTGCTACAGCTGCCCCTTGCACCAGTGCCTTATTTCCGCCTACAGGTCTCTTCTGTAGGCAGAGTCCTTGTGGAATAGGTGTGTGGCTGTGCTGGAGTCCACAGGGCCAACCCCACACCTCACCTTTGCTCAAACTGGCTGCCCAGTTAGCACCAATAGCACATGTGCTGTCACTTGCTCTGCAGGGGCAAAGGAGCCGCAGCAGTCAAAAAAAGATATCATCAGGTGTATCTTTAACTTCCCAAGTTGTTTTCGTAACAACCCTTTGGAAGGACTGAGTGTGAAAGGGAGACCTGCTGATCGCTGCAATACTGCAAATGGCTGCTGCTGGTAACATGCTTAAAACTGCTCAAACTGAAAATGAGAACATTTGGACAGGTGCTTTCACCTCTCCCTAAGTGTAGCATCCTTCAAAAAGTACCTACATGAGCACTGATAAATTACTTTTGGTTGGGTTTTTTTGTTGCTGCTGTTCTTTTTTAGGAGAGAAAATACTGTTATGATCATGCAGTATAGTCTCCTACATAAAAGACCAAGATACCTATTGCACAGCTGTACAAGAGCCCTAGATCTTCCTTATAGCCCATCTTCTAAGAAAATACATGGTTTGGTTAGAAAACTTTAGTGGTAGATCCTCTTTCTATTTGCCAGGTAAGGTTAAGTATTTTCTAGAGGTAAATCCTTTATCTCAAGACAGTGCACCTTTGCCTTTAGGTTGCTTTTTTTCCTGCTTCTAAACTGGGCTATTGTTATGTTAGTACATCATAAACTAACAGATTAAGACATAATCCTATATGCACATTTATCTTATTAACAGACGTTGTTTATTGATAACTTATTCTTTAGTATTACTTCACACCTCTAAGGCAAAACCAGTTGCCTAATGAGCTGCTTGTGTGAGAACTCCAAGGCTGATGGTTTTGTCTTCATACACCTTGTGACTTCACGTCCCAAGCCCCAGCACAGAACAAGTGATTTTTCCCAGTAGCTCTGAAAGCACTGGAGGTGTAGGTAAGTCACAGACATTTTGTGTACTGACCTTTGCATGTCCTGAAAAAGTGACTGCAAACTAAATCTCTCCTCCACAGGAGTGACAGAACTGCCTGTGTCTGAGCACTCTGAGAAGTTCTGCTGAGTTTAGTGGGTCCAGTCAGAATAAGCAAATCTCTGAAGGATCAGGGTTTTCTTCATTAATGCTTCAGCTCAGCTAGAAGCTGCAGCAAAGCAAAGTGTTGTAAAATTGTTTGGGATGCCAAATAATACTTCCAAAGTACAAACTGGAAAAATAAACATGACTTACTTTTACTTCAATGTGTAATCCTGCTGTTAAACTAAATTGCTTTGTGAGTAATGTAGTCTCTTAAAATACTACAATTTTTACTGTTGCAGAGCTTTTAAAAAATTCTGATATAATAAGTTGTGCTCTTCTAAAATCTGACATGGGAATGGTTGTTATATTCACTTAAAAGAAGCTTTCCATTTTCTAAAAATGTTTGGCATCATAGTCAATTTCCCCCTGTTGTTAGTGAGGATCATCAGAAACACAATACTGTAAAAGAAGGGAAAACTTCATTTGCCAAAACTCATTTGACTGGGGTACTCGGGAGCCCTTGTAAAAAACCCCTATGCAAAATACAGCAGGCAAAATAACATGAATGAATTTGAATGTGATGGTGTTCTACAGAAACCAAGAAGATCTGAGTTTACTTTTGATTTGATGTATTTCCAAGTCCATAGATGACAGTATCACATTTCCAGGGTATGTAACTGCTTTGATGAATTCAGAGTTCTCTAAGGCTCTTGTTGGATCTAATGCATGTTCTAATGTGCAGAACCCCACTGTAACTTTTTATGTACTTTGGTTGCTGTGGGGATTGCAGAGCAATTGAGAGATTAAGAAAAAAAACCCAGCCAGCTCAGGTAAGATATTTGCTCTCATTGCCAGCAGCACCCTCTCACCACCAAGTGTAAGAACAACAATAAGGAAGTGAGCTAATGTCGAGGTGATCACCTGTGATCCTGCTTGCTAGCACACTTGCAGAGACCTGTATAAACCCCTGTAAAGGAGTGCTGTAAATTTCATTATTTAATGAGACTTCTATGTAGATCTGCTATAGGAAATGGATACAAGGATCAACTGGTTGATTTATCCCTCATTTGAATTTCTGAATGTGTGTTTTGAGACTAAAATCTCACTTTTTCAAAACTACCAAACCCCCAACTTTTACTCATGTTGGATTTTTCACAAAATCTTTTAGTAAAGAGGGCAACAGTATGATTGCCTGACCACTGCCATTCTCATTGCAGGAAACTTAGTAGGCTGTAAAGAATTAAATTAAACTACTGAATGCCTGGATTGAACTTTAACTAGGAAGAGTTAGAAGAGAGCAGTGTAGACAGGATTTGAATGTTTTGTGAAAGCATCTGAGTAATGATAGGTAGCAGTTTTGTAGATTAATGCACAGTAAATAGTCACACTTCTGGAATTACAATGCTTTGCATTGGTGGTGGAAATGAGGTAAAGGANCTCTGGACTTGCAAAAAAATGAATCCCTGCTTTGCATTAGTGGTGGAAATGAGGTAAAGGATTAAAAAGATGTGCTAGACCAACATAAAGCTTTCTAGAAAAAAATATAGAGGATCCTAGGCTAATCCTGGTTTGAAGGGATCTCAAGAGTTCAAAGCAGGGTCTGCAGGATCCAGGCTGCTTGGTCCAATCAAGTCTTTAAAGCCTCCATGGATGGAGGTCACCCGGCCTCTGTGGGTTACCTGTTCTACTGCTCAACTGTCCTCATGGGGAAAAAGCTTTTCCTTACATCCAGGAAAGGAAAGAAAAGTGTTTAAAGACGCACCGCACCATTTAAACCACTGGTCATTAAGTAGTGGTGCTTTCAGCACAGAGAAAAGAAGGGTCTCCATCACAGCCTGCTCCCACAGCCCGGCCCCCTGGACCGTCCCTTTCTCACCCTCTGGACTCCGCTTAGGGGTGGAGTTTTCCTGCAGCCAGCACGGGAGCAGAGGCTGCAGGCCCATCCCGGCCCGAGAGCCGCTCCCGCAGCCGCTTCGTGCCGCTTCTGCCGGAGTCACCCGCAGCCGACGCGGGGGCCCCGCGCCCGGGGGTCCCTCCCCAGCCGCNGGGGGGGCCGGGCACGTACCATGTGCCGGGCAGGCGCGGGGCGGGCGCTGAGCAGCAGGGCAGGAG
Organism: Platysteira castanea; assembly: GCA_013397175.1. Lineage (NCBI taxonomy): Eukaryota > Metazoa > Chordata > Aves > Passeriformes > Platysteira > Platysteira castanea. The sequence continues at coordinate 523,889 of VYXC01000802.1, forward strand.
GACGTGGCCGTCCCGCGGCGTGGCCCGGCACGGGCTCGTCCGGAGCGAAACCGCCTGAGCTTACGCCGCTTGCCAAAATAGGCTTGACCGGCACTAGGAAAAGTTCAAGGCCGTTGCGTTGTAACAGCTTGCAGAGACAAGGAGTGGGGTAAATGGAAAAAAATATTTTGACAGTCATTTCGAAGTAATATAATAGCGAAGAATGGAACGTGTTAAATATTCGGCTACTTGCGTGTGCTCTGACGGGAAGCAGATGATTCTTTTGATTCGGTAACACCGACATGATGATGGGAGGCTTGTCTTACGGCAGTATATTTTCTTCATATGATCACTGCCTTATTACGTAATTAAATTCACATATAGCCATTGGCTTGTAGTGTTTTGCGGCGGCTTTTCATAAGTTCATTGAGAACCATCATCCTCTATCTTATTTTTTTTCAGCTACATCTACTTATCTTTCTCATCTAGAGTAACAAATCAGCAGTCACATAAATTATTTCTAGACTAGAAATATTTTACTAGGGGTGTTTGGATTTTTTAACTAACACCAAGTCTGCACAATCACATCTTTCAGAGAGTGAAAATCACTGCTGTTGTCTCTGTGAACCCTTCTTTTGTCAGCTCCATGTTCAGTAGTCTGTATTGGATCTGTGCAAAAGAGCTAATGAAGAAGAGAAATGCTACAGAAAGAAACCCCTCTCTAGGAACCTAGTTCAGGCTTGGTCTCCTAAAAAGCTGTTCAAAGAACAGTTAAGAAAGTGTGTGAATATAACACATACAATGATGTTTAAAACATGCATCTAAAAAAATAGCTTCTAAGTTGTAACACAAAATGTACTGTATACTTGCTTCTTAATGTTTTTGTCACTTCATGCCTTCATGTTATCTTTTTTCTCTTCTGTCTCCTCCCCACTCTTTTCATTTCTGCAATCACAGTCTGGGCTAAATCAGCTAAATTAGCAACAGTGTTAAAAAAAGTTATTCACAAGAGAACACTGTAGTAGGTTTACTTGTATGAGTTCCTTGATTAACCATCATTCTATTTTCTATTTCAACTAACTTGGAGTGACTCTTCCCTTGAGATCTGACACTTTAATTAATATAGTCTGCATCTATTATATATTAATATATCCTATTACAATATTAATTATATATTAATATGTTCTTTCTCTCACTTCTGAGTCAAGAACAAACTGTCTTGTATAGAAGGCATGGCTAGAGCCAAGTAGTGTTTTGACATAATGATATGCTAATGATATACTGCAATTGTTATTTAGCCTGTAGCAACAAACGGCTTACAGACTGATGATTTTCATGGCTGCAATTTGCTTATAAAGCCATAAGGTCTAGTGAGGAAGGGCTGCTTCCACCTCAGTATTCCCAAGAAGGCAGATTGGTTGATGCTGGACTTTATTCAGGGCTACCTTCAGTGTGGCAGCCTTGTGGGGAGCTAGCAGGACAAATAAGGAGTATGAAAAAGCAGTTTAAAAGTTCAAAATAAAAACTATGTTGCAAAGTGACTTTCCTTGAAAATAAGGAATCTGCTTGTTCAACGTGTTCAAAAATGGTAGAATTCAAATGAGTTTGATGGACAGTGGTCATTAACTACTGGATTTTCTTTTTCTTTTTTATTTATTTGAAAATTATTTACCAAATATTTGGCATATAATAATAATAATAACCAACCAGACAAATAAGAATGTACTTTGTATTAATTGAGAAAGCAATGTTCAACTTTACAATGACCCCACTGCTCCAGCTTTGAGTTGCAGCAAGGGTATATGACAGGATCCCATATGTTCTTGGATCAGAATGATGAGCTGTGGAATATCATGTTCCACATACAACAAAGTGATAATTGCAAAACTCATCATAGTTTATGCTATTGTTAAAGTCAGTGTTCAAGAACTGTTCAGTCTCCACACTCTACACCTTTTATACAAAATTTCTTTCTAAGACCAAAGAGAAAGGGATCCTAATAATGGCTGGGTCCTTTGCCACTAGCATACCTTGATCATCAGTGACAGGTGGGGCCTCTTCTCCCAGGCAAGCTGTGACAGGACAAGAGGACAGAGCCTCCAGCTGCACAAGGGGAGGTTCAGGTTGGACATCAGGAGGAATTTTTTCACGGAAAGGGTTGTTTAACATTGGAATGAGCTGCCCAGGGAGGTGATGGAGTCCCCATCCCTGGAGGTGTTCAAGAAAATACTGGATGTGGCACTCAGTGCCATGGTCTAGCTGCCATGGTGGTGATCAAAGTTTTCCAACCTAATGATTCTGTGATTCTGTTACTCTGTTTATTACATCATTCAAAGTGAGGAAAGAAAAGCGTGAAGGGAAACATAAGCTGCATGTGTCTTCTTGTTGATTTGGCGTTTACTTTCTGTGTATCTTAGCAGAAAAAATATTTTAGGAGAAAGAAAAATGACAGTTCTTAAAATACTGTCTGAAATTCTTGAAGTTAGGAAAGATCAGCACTGCTGATTTGAGTCCTCTGCTTTTTACTTGGGACATTATTTCTAATGAGACCACTCTTGCTGTTGCTACCTACTTGTCTGTCAACACCCTGGAAGCTGTAGATTTGAGTTGGAATCAACAGGTGAAGGATTATTTTCAGATTTGCATCTAGAGCTGCCCTGTTAGGACTCAGAAGGGTTCTACTGAGTCCTGTCAGTGCGGTGCCTCCGTCGGCTGTTGGCCGTGCCCAGGGTAACCATGGAGCAGGTCCGGGGAAACCCGCTGTGTTGGCAGCACACAGACGGTGGTTTGAGCTCTGTAATTAACAGGCTTGAGAAATTCACCATTTACTAACGACTTTACTAACGGAGAAAGAGGGACCATTTTAACTCGTTCTGCTGCCTGGATTTGGGTGCGGCAGCGCCGCACGGCCGAGCCGCTCTCTCTTGCTCGGGGGTTCGTGTCCAGCTCTTCTGACCAACACCTCCCGGCTGCAGTGGGCGGCTACGAGCCCTCGGCCCGCGTCACAGAATCGTCAGGGCTGGAAGGGACCTCTGGAGCTCCGCTGGTCCAGCAGATGTTCCCTACGCAGACGCTTATATAAGCGCCCCGCCCGTTTCCCGCGGGACAGGACCGGATGCGGCGGGATCGGTGGCCACAGCCCGGGCTGTGGGAGGGCGACCGGAGCGGCGCGGGCACGCGCGGGGCGCGATACGTAACAGGCCGGCGGGCGCGCGCGCGCCTGCGCCTCCCGCCGGAACCGGCGCCACCGAGAGCCGCCTCGCGGCCCCGTGCTCAT